>OZ020520.1:14174207-14398742 GCA_963971425.1 Bryoerythrophyllum caledonicum | reverse complement strand
GCACGGCTGACTGCCTAGCCGTCCGTACGGCGGCCGGTCTTTGACATTTGAGCGCCCCCTTGCACTAGTACAAAACTAGGAAAAAAAACCGCACTCGATTTGGAGTTGCGGATCATTTGACCACGTTGTCGGAACAATCAACACTATTCCTAAATCCCAGGTTTTTTGGCCATAACTCCCTCATTTTTGGGAGTTTTTGAAAGTGTAATATACCGTTGAAAGCGTCTTGAAAACGCGCTTTCAACGGTATAAAGCGCGCAGCAGACGCCCAAGGGCCGACTGCACGGCAGTCGGCTTTGCAGTCCGCGGAGCGAACGCCCAAGGACCGAACGATGTGCGGTTGGCAAGGCGGTTGGCAGGGGGGACGCCCAAATGGCAAAAACCGACCGCCTTGCGGATGGCGTGGCGGTCTGCCATTCCAATATGCTTGTGGTTAGTAAAGGAAGAAAATGAATCAACATTTCTTATGTAGTCTATTTTAAGTAGAATCAATGTTCACAAGTTCTATTCTTCATATGTTTCCAAGCGCATAGGATATTTGGAATGGAGTATCCAACTATATTTGCATAAGATCTTTCAGACATTCCTCTGACTAATAATGCATATGACTTTTTCTCCTTATTTAGACTGCACGTGCAATGTCAAATTACCCAAAAAAGAAAAGTTTCAAACCACTTTTGTGTTGTCAAAGAGCAGAGAGAAGTGGAGGAGAGGAGGGAGTTGCTGAAATTTGAGGCTTGGTGGCGTGGTGGTCGTCCGCAAAGCTCTAGGGGCGGACAGCATGGCAGTCGACCACCAAGTGCTGACCGACTGATCTCAGGTCGATTGATCATGGATGTTCGATCGGCATCGGGTGGAGCGAGACCGTCCAATTAGGCAGGCGCAATCGAGTGCGTCCGCAATCTAACGGCCACGGATGGATGAGAGCGATCGGACGGCTACAATTGATGGTGTCAATCGCGCGGCCGTCTGATCAAGCATTATGGCCAAGTCCGTCCGCCATCTGACAGTCTAAGCGATCTCGAGTGAGGTTGGGCGAAGTCCAAGACATGATACTGACTTAGATGAAGATTAATTGTACAGTCCCCTTCAATAAGGTTACGTGCTTTTTGCATTCCTAGGGATAGTAACTTTCAGTGCCGCCAACTTGACACCCTCTTGAGGTCTAGAAAATTGTTATTTTACCATGAAATTTTTGGCACAAGATCATTTCTATGTTGACAACATGTGTGCCAAATTTCAAGGCCAGAAGATGAATATAGAAAAAGATATTCCAAATTTACCAACATGTGTAGTTGTAAGCCATTCACTACTGCCAATTTTGACACCCTCATGAGGGCTGAAAATTTGATATTTTACCATGAAATTTTTATCACAAGATCATCCCTATGCTGATAAGATGTGTGTTAAATTTCAAAGCCATGTAATGAATACAATAATAGATACACAAGATTGTTTCTCGTAGTTTCACATGTTGGTAGATTTTGAATATGGGTTTTTTTATTCATCTTCTGGCCTTGAAATTTGGCACACATGTTATAAACATAGAGGTGATCATGTGTTAAAAATTTCATAGTAAAATAACAATCTTTCAAACCTAGGGAAGGTGCCAAAGTTGAAATGGTACCCGGTTGTTTCTCACAATTAGCACGTTGGTAGATTTTGATTTTTCTTCTTTTCTATCGTGGATATTTTAGACTTGAAATTAAGCACACGTATAATCAACATAGAGATGGTCTCATGTCCAAAATCTCATGGGAAAAATTATAAAATTCAATCCATGGGAGGGTGTCAAATTTGGCAAGAGTGAAATGTTTCTCACAACTACACATGTTGGTAGATTTCAAAAATCTTTTGCTATGTAGGTATTCTAGCCTTAAAACTTGGTACACATGTATTCAATACAGACATGGTTTCATGCCAAAAATTTCATGTGCAAAAAAAAAAGATTTAATCCTTGGGAGTGTGTCAAAGTTGGCGAGGAGTGAAATGTTTCTTACAACTACACTCACAACTACACATGTTGCTAGATTTTAAATATGTTTCTTAGTGTGGATGTTTTGGACTTTAAACATGTAATAAACAAAGAGAAGGTCCCATGCCAAAAATTATATGGGCAAAAACAAAAAATTCAATCCTTGGGAGGGTGTCAAAGTTCGTAGCTATGAAACTTTTCTTAGTGCTACCCATGTTGGTAGATCTTGAATATCTTTTTTTTTATTCGACTTCCAACCTTGAAATTTTGCACACGTGTTGTCAACATAGAAATGATCTTGTGCCGAAAATTTCATGGTAAAATAACAATTTCTCACCCTCAAGAGGGTGTCAAAGTTGGTAGCACTGAAAGTTACTATCCCTAGGAATGCAAAAAGTACGTAACCTTATTGAAGGAGGCTGTATATGGGCACGTTGTTATGGAGTCTATGTAGATAATGTCTTGGTGCATGAACACTATTCTGTAAATTCCGAAGGTCGTTTTTTAAGATCTTCTAGTGGATTTTTATTTCTACATTGTGGCCATGTCAATGTAAACAAAGAATATGCATTGTATGTTACCTGTTTTTAAATAAACTTGATTGATTATTTTTTATATAAGTGGATGTGTGGAATGAGAAAATTTTATACATTCCAACGTCTCCAACATTACATTTGAAAGGAGTAATTATTTTTGCAAGGATGTATATAGTGAATTTGAAACTTGGAGAAAGGTGCAAGTGTTTAACGATACTTTCCAAAATCATAATGTCGATAATGTTCTACAAACAATGTGATTACCTTAGCAATGTTTTAAAATATTTCCAAACTCTACACCATTTTGGAGTGACAATGTTTGTGTTTTAGATAGAATTGGAAGTTGGAGGTTTGAACCAAGGTTGAACTTTCTAAACACACTTGGAATCAAAAAAAAAAGCGCAGAAGTTAAAAGATGTTGGACCGGTAGAATCGGACTTCCTCGTTTATATGAAAATCCATATTTCTGATACACAATGTTCTTGAGATTATATTGCCAATTTCGGAATGGTATGGCATCTGAGAATCCGACAAAGAACCAACGACTACTAAATGGATGAAGTACTCAATTGGAAGAGTTCATCCGCATTTAATGCCTCCATCAGTTATCCAATGGACTATTGCCATACCATCTTGGAATGAGCATGTCAAAAAGAAGAGCATAAAAGTCCTCAAAAGCACTTATTATTGAGATTTCAAAATTTAGAAATACACTACAAGGTTGAGCTCATAAGCTTAAACCATTGGATGTGGACCACTTTTTTATTTTAAGAATGCCACAATAGAATTATGGAATAGCCCAATAGTGCCGCATTTTAATAAAAGGTACGGGTACCGTCCTAGTGTCAAAAGGTAATGGCTAGATCTTCCATAGTTAGGTATTCCAAAATTTACATATTAAGCGAGATATATTTGTAAATCCAACCACCATCAAAATTTGTATATATCCATGCATGAATTTCATATCAATAAACATGTTATATGGAATATCACTCTTGCACTTATCATGCTACTACTATTGATTGAAATTGATTATGCGTTCAAGGAAAAAACAATGATTATTTAGAATAATTGTTTTTATTGTTTTCGTCAAAAAGACCACACTACTAGTTATCGTTGGAAACACTATTGGCAAAAAATTTGTAACAAGAATCTGAATTCATCTCACTCTTGAGCCATACAAGTATAACCCCTGCGGACCTAAGTGCACTTTAATGGGTTTATTATGTTTACCTTGATTACAATCATCTTTCAATTCAAGTGGTTAAATTTCACAAAATTTTGACCACATCATCTCAAATAAGTTGGAAATCTTTCTCCTATTGTTTACATTTTCAATAAGTTTCTTTTTGCAAGTTGAACCCCTAAAATTCTTTGAGTATTTCTCATAAAAAATGTATGTTTACTTTGTGCTAAAAAAAATGAGGGGAAAAAAAATCTTGAAGCTCTACTTTAACCGTGACATCCTCAACAATACATTTAGAATAACATGCTTTCAAATTTCATGAAAGTTGATGGTACGGATTGAGAGATTATACAGTTTGAAGCAGAAAACAAGGTTTTTTTTCTCTTCCATGTGTTTTGTGGATCATCTCTCTTTGAATTTTTATGATGTTTTTATGATGATATTTCGAGCATTAGAATAGGATCAAATTTTCTGCAAAAATTTGATATACAATGTTAGTTCCTTGCAAGAAAAAACAAAGAGAAACATGAAGGGTGCAAAATATTCAAAAACATTGTGGAAGGGATTGGGGTTCAAATACTATCATGATATATAAATCTCTATATATATATATATTTTTTTTTAATTATTTATTTATTTTAACTTTAATTTTAATTTTTTTGTGGTGAACCTAATTTGTCATAAAATGAGAATCCCAACAATAAAAAGGATGACATATATCGCAGCATATAGTAAAATAAAACTATAGAGCAGAAAATTTAAAAATAGCTTTTCTCAAAATTTTAATTGTAAATAGGATTGTGTATATACTCAAAAATTAGTAATTAGTGTTAAAAGTTCATATCAATTAGTTTAAATAGCTAAAAGACATATTAAGCCAAGAGTCCATCAAAAGTTAGTTAAGATTTGAAGAGGTGCATCCATTTATTGAACGGTTGTGGAAGTTAAAGAAGCTATTATACACACCTCTTCCCAAGAGGTGTCTTCCCCAAAATTTAGATTATAAATAGCATTGGAATTACAATAATTCCACCACTACCACGTTGAAGATTGGAGTGTGTCCTAGCTTTGGAAGCTAGTTTTTTTGGTTGCTATATGTATTTGATTTATGATTAATATATGTGATTATTCATTGTGTAATTATTGTCTTAATTTTGTGAATTGAGTCATTTGTAATACATTGAATAATAGTACTTCATTATAAATTAGAAAATTACTCTAATTTGTCTAACTAATACAATTTTGTTTGTATGAAGATTAATAATAAACATTGTGATGAGATGTGAGTGTGATTGAATGAAATTAATGTAAAACTTGAGTGCAAGTAAAAGTATGATTTGATTGAAGCTTTGAGCGGCATTGTAGATGTTTAAGGAGTGATTTCATGAATGAGAGATTCATGTGTGTGTGTTAATGTGTAATCAATGACGTAATGCAATATTCCCAGGAATGCATGGGCACTTGCCACTTGATAAGGATTTTAGTTTGAGTGTTGAAAATTAAAGAGGCATAAGAGTATGAGTCATTTTTAATGCTAATGATATAAAAAATCATCAAGAGAGATGCATTCCTTGATGCATAGCATGTTAAGAGTGTTATGTGCACATTAATAAGTTGAATTAAGTCTAACCTAGAAAGGAGATATTCCTTAAGGTATTCCTTGAGGAATATCCTTAATTGCATTTGTGTTTTATGTGACGAAGACAATTGAGAATTAAGTGTAATGGAAATTGAGATAATTTTCTAGACTTAAACCAATTTTAACACGCAATTAAGCAATTATGCACTTGGCCAAGTGCGCTATTTGGCGCTCAATAATAACAAGATTTTGAGCGGAAATGTGTTTTGAAAAAAATTAAATTAGGAAATCCCTATATCTTCTTTGTTATGTTTTTGTAACAATTTCATTAAATATTGGTTTCTTGATGTGTACATATTAAGTGAATACTTTTCACTATTATGCATAATATATGAATATGGCATTTTGTTCTTATTCCATGTACAAAATTAGTAATTACATTGACCATGTATTTATAAGAACCTATTTATACACATTTTGTTTCATGAGATGATTTTCAGTGTCGTGCTACAAATACAATTTGTTTTAGGAGATATAATGATAATGTACGCAATACAATGATAAAGTGTGTGGTTTAGCACTGTACTGAATATAAATATTGAATACTACAAATATCATATACTATAATTAAACATACCATCTCTAAAGCGAACATATGAATCACACTATACTAGTCACCTAAACATCATGTATGCCCAGGTATGGTATGACTCAAGAGTCTTCATCATCCTATGGCGAAGCGACTCCCGCAACAACTCCCGCAACGACTCCCATAACGTGTTCCATGGCCACAATA
Organism: Bryoerythrophyllum caledonicum; assembly: GCA_963971425.1. NCBI lineage: Eukaryota > Viridiplantae > Streptophyta > Bryopsida > Pottiales > Pottiaceae > Bryoerythrophyllum > Bryoerythrophyllum caledonicum. Next base: position 14,392,670 of record OZ020520.1, on the reverse strand, counting down.
CTAGCTTCGACGCCGCGTCCACCGTGCTCCACCAACCGTATTGCTCCCAAGGATAACGTTGACTAGAAGCGATGGTGCCATGATGCCACACGCAAGCAACTTCACCATGATCACAACACATATATAATTGTCAATATGGTGTACGCCTCTGTATAATGAAAGACAACATCCAGTACTTTCTTTCTTAAAATTCACATCGTAAATTGTTTCCTACATGAAATACGTACGGTGGTTGAAAATAGAAATCTTGATGGGGATGAAAATAGAAAAAGAGGATGATAACCAATGGATGAAAACCATAGTAGATGGAAAACCACAATGGATGAAAATGAGGATGAAAAAAGAGGATGAAAAACAACGGATGAAATGCCAAAAAAATTCAAATTGGAATGGAAACTAAGCTTCATAAACTTCATTTCATTAGTTGGACTCAATATCAAAAAATATCATTTTAATGACTTAAATTCAGATTTGGTGCTGGAGCTAGAATCTAGGAAATCGGTAGAATTTCTGCAAATCTTCACTGCGGTGAATTCAGCAACTTTTGACGATTTTTAGAAAAAAGGGAAAAAATGAAAAAAATCTGAAAAAAATGTGAATGGTACCTCCAAAGTCAATCTACAAGGAAAAAAAAATTCAAGATGTTTTGCATTGTCAAAAATGAGTTATAGGCGTTTCCGTTTCGCCCAAATCTATGGAAAAAAAACTCTTTTTTTTTTTTCTTTTTTTTTTTTTTCCCCCCCGTAACACCGTAGCAACTCCAGATGATTTGCCGGGCAGGGTATCATCACAACAAGGTATCAGCAAGGCATGGTACCATCCGGGTATCCTGGTGGTGGACTAAGGACGTGAGGGGTGTGCGTACGCAGGGAGTTTTAGAGGGAGAGGGAGAGGGAGAGAAGAGGGTTAGAGTTAGAAGGAGAGGTGAGATTAGAACTAGAAGAGAGAGAGATAGGGTTCTGAGGAGGCGTGAGGTGGCGGCTAGGAGGGAGGGAAGGTGGGTGAGGGCGAGGAAGTCGACGACAGGCGAGGAAGTCGACGATAGGCGAGGACGGCAAGGAAGACGACCAAGTGAGGATGGCGAGGAAGAGGATCAAGCAAGGACGGCGAGGAGAATGACCAAGCGGAGAGCAAGACGACCACGTGGAGAGCAAGACGACCAAGTGAGGAGGAAGATTTGGTGCAGGGAGGGGGCGGCTGCTCAAGCTATGCCGCAACAGCCCATGACTACTATTTGGATTTAGGTCGTGCAGGTTTAGCACGAGGAGCAGAAGCAACAGCCAATTGCGAGGTGCAGGAGCCTAGTTGCGAGGTAGAGCAGCCTAGTTGCGAGGTGGAGCAGCCTCGTTGCGTGGAGCAACAATCTAACACCCCATGGCGAAACCCTGACACCCTAACACCTCATGCTTGAAACCCTAACACACCATGGACACCACTATCCTTGCGCACTTGAAACCCTAACCACCTAAGACACCCCCGCGTACGCACACCCCCGCGTGCGCACACCCCTAAGGTCAGTTTTCCAAACATGGAAACGACGGCACCGCCAGAATTAGGGTTTTATAAATTAGGGTTTCCAGATCTGGGATCTCCAGATCTAGGATCTCTAGATCTAGGATTTGGTGTAAAATGAACATTTTAAACCAAGTTAGACATTTTCACACATGTTGAGCACTTATATTCTACATAAAACCAGAGATCTTCAAAAATAAAAAATAAAAAATTTAACCATAATATGTGGTGAAAACCTTATTATCATCCGTTTTGGATTATCATACTACAGCATACTTTGTTCACAAAAAAATAAAACGTGAAATCGTAATTTTTCAAAAGATTTTAACTTCCACTCCTTGCACAATTGTTTTGAATATGCCACACTCCGTTTCTATGCCTAAAAATTGGTGAATATAAAACCAACATCATGCTGAACACAATTGTAAACAAATTAGACCTTGTGTAGTGCAAAGATTTGATACCAAGTGAAGTCAGAGTCTGTTGACCTACAAAATGCAAGAAAGAAAATTAACCATTTTCTAAATTAAGCATGAAGTATGGTGACTTTATATAGATGCATGGTTTGAGATCTTACAGTTGGAAGTCCAAAATGAGACGTCAAAATTTGATGTTTTTGCCACTATTTCGTTGTGGCAATTTTGGGGTGTTTTCTTGATGAAAAAACGCTTAGGATTTTAGGGGTTAATTCTAGCGGATACTTATGTTAATTGAAATTTCAATATGCATATGCCCTTCATAACATGTTTTTGGAGGTATTTAATTTATCGTATTTGCAATCATGGTTTGAAAGTTAGTTCATACCTAATAATGGGGACTTATGAGTTTTGTTAGAAGTCTCTATTGTTGTTAAGATTTTCCATACACATAAAGGAAAAAAAAAAACTTTTAGAATTGACTAGAAAATAATTATTGTCTTTTGTGTGAATTGAAATTCTAAATTAGAGTCAAATGTTTTCTAGCAAGGGATTGGAAAAAACTTTACCTTCTCTAGTACAGAAAACTTATAAATCTTCAAAGCATTCCTTTTTGATATATTGGATAACTATGTTTTGGATAACTATGTTTCGAATACTTTGGTCTTCATAGAGGGAGACCATTGAATCAAGCGGTGCGTGGGGCGCAACGACCGGAACGCAACCATGTTCAGGAACGAGTCAAAGAAGGGGCAGGGGATGAAGTTAATCACGACCTTTTTCCACCATTCAATCCACAATCTGATAACAATTGTGGACAATTTGTAGCCTTAAGCGTTGATAGAGCTGAGGTTGAAGGTGGTATACCGTAATATGTAGGGAAGGTGATTGAAGATGGGATAAATCAAAGGAGTCATTAGATAAAGGTTTGTTGGTAGTGGCCCATCATGCGAGGGGAAAATGTTGACAAAACAAGGCGCACCGCACAAGGGTATGCAAATTGCATGGATACATTCTAGGAGTCCTCATGTGGACCCACAGCTGGATAGAGAATGAGGCATGCAATTTTTTATGGATAGAGAAAGAACGATGACTCACGCTTTCCGGACGAAAAGGCAAAATGTATTCGGATCGCAAGTTGAAAGCAAGATTTGAATCCTTCGGTCCGCTAAGGCTTACATATTAGAATATATTGCAATGCAAACCGAAGCAATTGACAACTACCAGTTGCAAGCAGCCTTGAATGATATGTAGTAGAGGAAGATACTACAATGAGTGTATGGTAATTGGTAATTGGCATGTAGGGTATGTGCAAGAGTAGTATATTGTAAGGGTAATGTAAGACGTTTGGTGACAAATTACCAATAAATCTGAGAGGTTTTTCCCATTGGTTGATTACATCACCAAGTACAAGAATATACGCATTATATTAATTTCCTTCCTCTTATGTATCATTTTCTATATGTAATATATTCATATCGATTGGCATTTATTGTATAGTGTTCAAGTTTACGTAATTGCATATTTTGTACTGTACTTGACAAGCTTCTTTCCAAAAACATAATGCTGAATATGAAACAAATATTCATCAAATTCTAACCAAGTTCCATATTGAATTTGTCAAAAATGCCAAAAAAAGCTTGTTGAATTAACATTTCTGGTTATACGGAAAATTGTTCCTAGATCTTAAATTTTATTTCTAAAAACAAGAATTAAATAAAACAAATTGGGTTTTTTCAACGCATTGGCCGCCATTGTTACTAAGTGCACTTTGAAAAGGCCAAGTGCATAATTGCTTAATTGCGTGTTTTTTGTGTTATTCTTTGAGACTAACTTGAATATAAGAGGATCGTAATGATTAAGTGAAATTGGAGAAAGCTTTATGGCATGAGGTAAGGTTTGAATTCTAAGGAGAACATAATTAATGATTTGTATTGAAATTTGATGGAATCTTCCATCGGCCTATCTAGGCATGGATTGAGAGTTTTCATGGTTGACCACATGCACAATTGATAAAGGAATAATGTTCCTACTAGGCACTTAGTCCTTGGGTTCAATTAATACCTTGTTCCTTAAGAGTGATGCATAAATTCTTAAATTCTTAAGAGTTTGGGTTAAAACTTAAGTTTTGTTAATGGAAGAGAGTTTTCATATAGAAATTAGAGTCAAATTACAATATAATAGACACTAGACCATCCAAGGAATGGGTTTGCAATCAGAAGGAGAATATGTGTGAGTCTTGGGTGTTTTGTGAGTTGACCCGTTTTAACTTTAAACCTTACAAAAACCTAGATCCAAAGATGTGAAAATGTCAAAAATTATTAGTGGTTCTCATTACACTACCTAGAAATGTGTGAACATTTTTTACTTTGCTTGGAAATTAGATATTTCATTGAAGACATGAAATATTTATTGACGTTTTTAAGAAACCTAGGTACGATCTAGTATTACAAAGACTCTTAAAATCAATGGAAGCTTCTAGCAAAACGTTTGGAGTTGCGCGGAGTCAAACTATGTGTGATTAGAAAAGCATTGCTTTTTCTCTAGAGATCCAAGTGGGACAAAATTAATGTTCCCACTAGGCTTGCATTATGGAAATCTATGTTAATGCAAGTCTAGTGGGAACATTATGGAAGTCACAAAATTCCAATTAAGATCACAATCATAGGAACGTGCACGAAGTGAAAAGTTTCTCCCCAGGGGTGGTTTGTTTCTTCAAGGATTAGACAAAGGTTGTGCATGATCAATACATCTCAATAAAAAAAAGATCCATGAATCGAAGGAATTTTTTTTGAACCATTACAAATTTGTCTTTGTCGTTCACATGGGATACCATATTTGTAATAAATTATGCTCCGGAAATTATGCTGCTAATTTCAGAATGGTGTGGCAACTAACAATCCGACAAAGGACGAAGGACTTATGAACGGATGAAGTATTCCGCCGGAAATGTTCATCCGCTCATAACTCATGCAATTTTGACCCGATGGGCGATTGCCACACCAACTTAGAATTAGCAGGTTATAGAAAAGAGTGTGACATGCAATTAGATGGCGGGCCAACTGATGGCGATCGGACGGCCGACTTGCCGTCCGCTCAATCTGACGGCCGCGAAATGTCCATGTTATTCCACGCGGAATCGAACGGTCGATAATAGCTCGTGCACCCGATTTTTTCGTTCGCCCGCACCGTCCGATTTCAGTAAAAATAACTTCACTAAAAATATTTATTGTGGCCTTGGATAAATGATTTTTTATCCCGCGGACAACGCGTTCGGACGTCCTCGTTCGGAGGACGTCTGAGGACGCTCCCAGACCCCCAATGACGTCAGATTGGTAACCTTGAAGGATACATTTTCTGAGTTCTGTGGTTTGTATTCACAAGAGGTTTTATATTTACGTCGTTGTTTTCCAAAGGTTTGAATTTATGTGCGGATTCGAGTGCGCCAGCCATTGTTTCTTTTTCTCGCCGGATTTTTTCCAACAACATTTTTTTCAGCTACCAATTCTCTCAATAGGGGAGAGCTTACAATTCCCGTGGTTTGGAGGAAGGCAAAGTCCTACATAAGGATATGGAATAAATTCGAGTTGTAGGCACAACTTGAAATTGCAGAGACCAAGTCCCAGGTTATTACTCTTGAACTCAGCATTGCAGCGTGCCTTGTCATCCCAACCAGCTAGCCAGCTAATACACAAGAACCTTTTGCCAGCCTTGTCATTGTAGTCAACTCGGCCATCAGAGATCCGTCAACGCACGTAAACCCCATCATCATCTCAATCCCGTCAAGTACGCCTGTACTTAGAGTCATTGTAGCCAATCCAATCTCCCTCAACCCGATACTCGATTTATGCCATGTCACCTTGTATACGTCTCATCAGCCTAATCATGGCATCGCAACCATCAACCAGAGCCACTGGCGTTCCACAACAGAAACCTTGTCCGCACCACCCATTGGTGGAAGCTACGGGATACACTATTACCCCCAGCAAAGGCGACTAAATCCATAGCTTTATCGTGTAGCATGAGTAATCTAGGCAAAAGGGAGATGATCCTTAGTACGGCGACGAGTGGAGGGATCGACGGCGGTCAGAATGGATCCAATGGCTCTACCGACGCCTTCAACAGTCTTACAAGCGAGCTCGAGTTAAGTTTTCATTGGCCTTCCTTCTTGAATTGAGCCAATCTATTCTTTTAGGTCTAGACTCACTCTATATTGTCCAGTCTCAAGACCCTAAAGATGGACGGCTCCTAGCCGATAAATTAACATCATCATAGATACAACAACTCATGGATGTTAAGAGCATTGTTTTACTCTCTCAACCGGGCCGCTTGACTTGTAGCTTGGAAAAAGAAACGCAAATTCATCAAAACACCGCATACTACTTAGGAACTTTACAACGGGGATTTCAATCCAATGTTTTTGATGAAAATCTCATTAAAAACCTAGATGCAACCTATTTTGCTATTGATATGGATAATGGGCAAGCTATAGGCTTTCAAGGAGATATTTCAATTAAGTATGCCGATGTTGTTGCCAAAGGGAAGGCAATAACTATGGTTGTTCGGATTTTGGGGGAATGTAGAGCCATCATAGAAACCACCATGCTTATTTTCAATATTGAAAATAGGAATTATCCTATCCGCACTTTAGATGACAACATCCCTTGAGTTTGTTACCAAACGGGTCCAAAGCGTTGGATGGACCAAACTATATTCCTTTTATACTTTGAGGAACCTTGGGCATACCAAGCAGACCTTCATAATTGCATCAAATTCATTTAGGTGGATAATTATACGGGGCACAATATGTCCCCTACATTAGCGGCGGTTCTAGCTCAAAGAGAATGATTTTGAAATAGCTACCCCCGTGTGGAACCCATCTTTGTCAATTGGCAGACACATTTCTAATTTCATAGATAAAGGACACATGGACCAAACAATGGAAGATCAAGAAAGCTGAGTTAATTCAACAAAGTGTTTGGCAAAACAATGCTTGAGGTGACGGTTAATGATTAAACAAACTTTCTAATCCCCGTAAGCGGATTTGATTGAAGATGTTAATCGTGAAGTTGATTGTGATCACATATCCTATGCTAGAAAATCTATGATTAGATGTAGCTTAGCATTAGGGTTAGACGGCACTTTGACTAGAAGAAGAACTCCGGTCTTCAAAGGAGACTGGCGTGAATATAGTGTTTGTTCATTCACTTCACTAAGCATATGGCCACAAAACATAGGCTAGTCTAATAGAATTACTCCCCTTTTGCGGGTAAACACTTTTCTACACTAAGTGCTTCCCTACACTAATTGCCTTAGTGACAACCGACATGTCATCGCCCCCAAGGGCTTTGTGGGTCCCCATACAACAAGGCCTTGGGACCCCCCACCATAATCGGTTGGACTATGGTGGTAGGCACCACGCCAGCAATAGGACTTGAACTCACAACCACCTCATTGGTGTGCCATGACCCAAACCACTACACCAAGGCCGTAGTGCCTTGCACTTTGACTACTAACCAATTGTTTCCGCACTTGCAAGACATCATTGCAAAGCACCGTCCATACTTTGATGGACTATAAATGTTTAGTTAGCCATAGGAAAAATAATATATGTTCAAGTTTAATTTTTATTATAAAATTATGATTATCCTTTCCTTTCCTTCTATATAAGTTCTTATGTTTTTCCAATATTTTTCTTCCAAATCTTTCTTTTTTCTTATGGTGCACTTTCCTTTCCTCCCAAGTCTAGGTTCTAATGTTTCCCAATACTTTTCTTCCAAATCTTTGTTTTTCTTATGTTTCAATTTTCTTTTCCTCCCATGTCTAAATTTTCATTTTTCCAATATTTTTTCCCCAAATGTCTCTTTCATTTCAAGTTGCAATTTCACTTCTCTTTTATCTCTAGGCTCTTGTTTTTCCAATATTTTTCTTTCAAATGTTTTTTTTTCAAGTTGCAATTTCACTTTCCCCCATATCTACAATTTTTTCTAATAATTTTTTTGCATATTGTTGATTTTCTAAATAAACTCAAAACCTTCTTCACTTTTGATGCACTAAATGTCCACAAGTAAAAAAATATATAATGCAATCTTTACTAGAAAAGTGCTTAAACTTTGATTTCCAGTTGGCTGCCCATGCTTTTCCTCATTTGCAACTTTCAAATGGCCATAACTCATTCAAATTTTGTCCAAATTGGGCATATGAGGTGTTTTTTTTAACATTTGCGGGAAATGTAGATGCCAAAAAACACCTCACATGCCCAATTCGGATAAAATTTAAATGAGTTATAGTCTTTGATGATTGCTGATAAGATACTCAAACAACCCTCGACTTGTGGACCTTATTTTATATTTTTACTATTAATACACTAAATGTGGACAAGTGAAAAAAAAATAGTTTGAAATATTTTCCAAAATTGAGAAATAGTGTAGTAGTTGGCATTTAGTGTACGGTTATATCACTACTCTAAATGCCTTATTTGCAATTGGTGTGTGGATTCACATTTTGTGTATACTACACTAAACATAAAGTTTACTATAGTGGATGCACCATATAGATTGTATTTACTTTGTATCACGAATAGGAACGTCAGTATTGCACAAAAAGAAGAATAAAGAGTCTTAATCTTTAAACGTGGATTAGGAACCGTATATACAAGCACATATTTTACTCTAAAGGATTCAAAATGTATATTAAATTTTAGCAAGACTTACAACTTCGGATTGAAGATTCTTCGACTAACATCTCTCATTTGGAGGTCATTTCAATATCTCAACCTTATCGTGTTCAAATAAAACACCGCACATGTAGAATATTGTGACCAACAGTAGGACCTTCTAATGTTTAAGGGTTAAGCCTCTAAGGACAAGTGACAACCGTTGGAAAGCGAAATGTACTTGTTGCCTTGATGAAGTTTTGCATAATCTATGACACTTACAGATTCTCCCCAAGACCAAATTTTTCTTGTCTTGGAATGGTTAATCCAAAATGTTCTTTGACAATTTCATACCAATATCACTTTGAAAGTGTTGATTCTAGTGTAAAGAATTTTGAAGGAAACAAAAGAATTTATATCCAAAGTGAATGGTACAATCTTAATTAAGACTCTTTCAATAATATTATCACAAAATTTCATAAACTATGACCGCATGAATTGAAAGATTATAGTGTTTGATTTACAACAAAAAATTGTATTTTCCCTTGCGTTGAGAGGATTAGCAAACTTCTACTTCACTTGGTGTCAAATCTTTACACTACAAAAGGTCTAAGGTTTATACCAGGGCTTTTTTCTGGCGAAAAACTAACAACCAATATAACTGTCAAACAAGGATTTGGTAATAAATTAGAGAGAATCTTTGTTAGTGGCCACAAGGGAATCTGGCAAACAAAAAAAACTTATTTGTACGATCGTGTTGAACATGATATTAGTTCTTTGAACATCAATCTCTAGAGGTAGAAAAGGGGTGTAGAAATTGTGCAAAGGAGTGGAGGTCAAAAATAGCCATTCTACACAAAAAAAAATTGTTAAAAAAATATGTTTTAGATTTAGGATTCAAACGGTCAGCAAGAAGGCTTACACCACATCATGTAGTAGAAAAAAATAAAAAGTGAAAAATATCAAGTTCTCTCATTTTTAGGTGGAAAAGAAGTTTTTTTTAATACCTTGCCTAACAATGTATGAAAATGTTTGACTTGATATAAAATGTACTTTTAAACTACAGACAATATTTTTTTGATGTTGTGAAAGGAAATGACATTATTAAAATAATGTTTGAAATATCTTAATGTCGATAAAAACTTGTAGTAAAATTTTTGGAGTTGCTTGGAGTCCCTAGATTTGCATTCAGTATATCATTAAAAAAGTTAATTATAATCCCACAAAGCTACTACTTTGTTGCATCTTCATAAAACATTTTAGAAACTTATAATCAAAATTGAAACAATAGGAACCTACGATAAATGTAAAACGTTTTTCCAAGTGGAAAATGGTCCTTCAGAGGTTAAATAGGAATCATTCACTATATTGAAGTTTCTCTAACCCCTAAAATCCTTTATTATTTATCACCAAAACCATGTGAACATTGATAATTTTAATGCAAAGAGTGGACAGAAAAATATAGTTAATATTTACTTATCCAACCAAAATGTATATATGTATACATAAAGAACTCCCATCTCGGAAGGGGGGCCGGAGTGAATAAAGTATATGTTCATTCCACCACTAAATCAATGTCCACTAGGCATAGGTGTAGTAGTATGGAACTACTCTCCCCTCTCAAGGGCAGGCACTCTGTAACCCGTAACCAATACCAATATCCAGTAACCAAGAATCAAGGACCAATGATAGCCACCAGGCTCAATTTGAAGAGGTGGAATGTAAAGGTTAGAGGTGTGCAATTGTGAAGTTTTTAGGGGGTATCATTTGGTTATGGGAGAGGTTGGTTATTTTCATTTTTTCGTTTATGTAGGAGTATGGACATTGCAGGTTGGATAGCAATGGTGTTAATTTTTGTGAATGTATTTTTTATTGGATTAATATGGATATTGAATGTTTTTTCAATACTTGTTATAAAGGGAATAAAGGTAGTAGCCCTAGCTCCAGCAATGATGAGAATAAGGGGGGTAGTAGCCCTAGCTCCATCCAAGAGTTGCAATGTCATTAATAAGTAGTTGATATTTATTAGTTTTATTATCGATTGATTCTGGGGAAAATCTATCATTACAATATTTGAATTCAACAAATTGGATGGTAAGGTTTGAGTTTATGTGTTCTGGTGGGGGGTCCTTTCTATGGTAGTCCTTTGATACATAGTATGTCTGGTTTAACTCTGGTTTAAATCTGGCATTACAGTGACATCTGTAGGTTCCACATGCGAATGGAAGTAGCCATGAGGGGATCGTATTCTCTTGTGGTTTGTTGTTGAAGGTTCCGGCGTGCATAAGTATAAAACATTGTGATTTATTAGATGATATTATTAGTTTATGATTTTCACATACCGCTTTATTGTGCTTTTTGACAATTGGGGAGTGTATATGATGGTTTTGGCATTTGAGGAGTATGTGTAATCATGTGTCCGCATCCGTGGAGGTGCATATTGGGTATGTTATGGATGAGAATCGTTGTATTCCAAACGAGAGTTGTTTGCGGGCATTTTCCATGTATTGTCCAGTACAAAATTTGATAAGGCATGTTTTTTGTGAATCTGTAATTGTGGGGTTTAACAAAAAGTTTGTAGAAACTTCATTGTCAATGTCGTTATTACGGGTCCACTTGTCTATGTTAGAAAGACATTATGAGATTAGGTCAAGGTTGTTAATTAGATCTTGTTTTTTGAGGTATTTATCCAAAAAAATGATGGGGCCTTTGTTTGCGGTGTCTTCCATAGAAGACCAACTTTCTCTTTGAAGGTAGTATGGGGTAGCGTGGGCATGTTCATGCGGATGTTTGGCATTTCTATGGGATTTACCTAGTCCTTCTTTCGCTAGTTTATCCGCTTGTTCGTTTCCTTCTATATTGACATGTGCTCTAACTTTGTGAAGGATTGTGGTTTGTGTTCAATTTTGTAGCATTTGAATCATAGATGTTAGTATGGCTTGGTCGGGGGTGGCTATTGTGGAGGGTAGGGTGTGTTATTCATGTGTTTAATAGATACAGTACGTTTATACAATTAATAAAGATGTGTGTTGGTTCATTAGTTTATTGTGTAGTGATAATTTGGAGGGTTTTGTGGAGGGCCATCATTTCTTCTCTGAGGATATTTTGAAGTCCATGTAGTCGTTTGGATATGTTTATTGCTTTGGCTGAGTTGTAAATACCATATCGAGCTTTTTCATTTTGCCAATGTCTTGCATTGACTTCTGTTGGCTCTTTGAAGGAACCATCTTTGTAGTAACTATATGCAGGGGCAAATTTTAAAGGGGTATGGTCATGATATGTGGGAAGGGATAGTGTGGTGATTTGAGTTTGTGTTGTATTGGCATATCTGAGTTGGGACCATTTTCTGTTACGATTCACTACGGTTTGGAGGGAGTAGGTGGGGCTATTTTTGTATACAGTCAGCTTATGTTGAGGTTATTGTTGCGGAGGTGAGTGTGGCAAGTTGTTCCGGAGAACCACTGTTGTTGTTTTGATGGTGTATGCATAATATTTGTATGGTAGATGGTTTGAGCATAGGTTTGTTTAATGATTCGGGTAGCAAGGTGGGCTCTTCATATGGTACTGAATCTACCTCAAAGAGAGCTATGATGTGAGAGTCTAGAAATGGGCCTATGTGTGGGTTAAAGTTTTGGTACGAGTTATTGTCTGGAGTGATAATAATAGTGGAGGTAGAGTTTGGATCATATTTGGCCACAAGTCTTGCCCAATGTATTGCTTGTTGTGTTTCTTCTATATTGTGGGGGTGTACAATATCATTTTCAATCCATTTGTGATCAAAGGCATTTCCTTGTGAGCTAAAATTTTTGTCTCTTTCGAAAGGTGAACAAAACTTAGTAAGTAGGATAGAGCATGTGACGGGGGATGAAAAGTACAAATGTTGGATGTTGAAGGATGAGATTAGTGAGTCTAGAATGGGCGTGGGTAGTTTGTAATGTGCAAGTTTGAGGGGGTTATTTTTTGGGATTCGGTATCTGTATCTTTGGTGTAGCCAAACAATTTCAGTTTTGAATGGTTGGGTTATTGGTTCTATATTTGTAAAAGTTTGTAATTTGTTATGGTATTGGTTCCATATCCATTGGAGTCTAGTGACAAGAATAATGATTAGATGCCTCCCATTGTCTTTGTATATGTGTGCGTGGTCTTCATTAATTTTAATTGTATTGTTTGATGTAAGAATGTCTTTTTTGGTGTTGCATTCGGTTGTGTGTATGTTTAGAAGGGGCATGATTATAGGTGGGGTAATGGATCTTGAATCACGGAATCCTTCTTAGAGGTGGTGTGTTTGGATGATTTCTAAGTAGAATTTGTTTTGGGTGTTTTGATAATATTGTGTTAATTTTGTGGAGTTATGGGTGGAGGTGTTTTGGTCATGCCATGGAAAGAAGTTTCTTTGTGGTAGCCATTTGCTGTAGGTATTGTTATTGTGTTGCCATTGGCATAAATATTTGGTGTTTGTGGCCAATAATGAGATTTATGAGATATGTGGATGGGTTTTTAAGAATGTATGTTGGGGGGAGAAGGGGTGGGCGCGGTGAATTGGGGGGGATTGGTGGGGGGTATTTTTGGGATGGATGTTGTTGTTGATGGTGACGTATGCATCTTTAAGTGTGTAGGGGTTTGGATGTGTAGAGCATGGCAATGCGCATGTAGTAGGGCATGTGGAATTGCAAAATAATTGTTGGGCAATATTAAGAGCGCTTTTCATTCATCTAGCCATCTAAATTAATGAAAAGATAGCATGAAATGTTTTGAAGTCATTGTGGTCCATTATGTGTGTTCCAATTGATACAGTGACTTGATTTAAGTCAGTGATATTTACCAAAAGGAGTTTTGTAATAGTTTTAAAGAGAGGCGATGATTAATTCTTGTGTCATTTTGGGATTTTAATGGCCATGTTTGCTCAAAAGGTGATGGTTCTAAGAGGAAGCCCTTGAATGTAGTTTTAAGGTAAACTTTTGCTTTGTTTTTGAGTAAAAAAAGTGTTTGGGTGATTGATGATCTATAGCAGCCGATTTTGTTTATTCTATGAATGTTTTTAGCACCACCGTATTTGGCAAGAATAAAATGTGTGAGACCTTAGTAAATCTTACCAAGTCTACCTTTGTCATTGAGTGCATTTTGTAATTGTTCTCCAATACATCAAAAGTAAGCATTTTAAAGGAGAAAGGCTCTAATCTAAATAAGTTATATGAGAGTTGGATAATAGCATTTGACATACATTTGGGGAGGACATAAATGGACTTTTGTATGGCTATGGTTTTTTTGTCTAGTTTTTTGATAGCAAGTAAGGAGTATGGGACTTCATTGAAACAATATGCAACTCTAGGTCTAAGTATTGTGACTACCATTTTTATTTTTTGTCTCATAGTGGCCGAACACGTCATTAGTTCCTTGCATTGTTTGGTAAGTTTTGTGGTAGTGATGTGAATTTGTATCTTCCATTTTAGTGAGGGGACGAAATTTATGCCTAGGTATATATTATCCAACCGTAAAATCTTAATCCATACTACTAAAACAACATGCTCACAATATTTCCTAAACTTTGACCACACAAATTGAAAGATTATAGTGTTTGCAAAGCAATTTTTCTTCTTTAACAATTAGTAGACATTGACTTACTTGATGCCAAAATTTGGCATTATACAAGGTCTAGATGTAATGAAATTATATTTACATGATAGTAATTGCTTGAATACTAATTTTAAGAAGTAGAGGATACGCAAAGCATTTATACAAAATCAAGCAATAAATATAGGTTCAATAATTATTAGAATACATTATGATTTTTTCCAATTTATTTATGTCTGAGTTGATAATAAAAACCGTTAAAACAAAGGTTTGTGCTTATTCTTGAAGAAAATAAAAATAAAGGAGAAAGACCATAATGTCCCATTTCAATGAGAAAATAAAACTATTCTTTGCACCTTGTTCAAAAAAGATGAGAAAACTTTGATTTGTCTTACATTGAAAGTTGTACACTATGGAAGGTTCATTGTTGGACAATCTCATGTATATTATAATGTTACTACTTGTATTAAATGTTTCACATTTAGTGGAGGGCCATAGTAAAAACTTTTGGAACTGCCTAGTAGAATATTTATCCCAGCTTTTTTGTTAGATGAATTTATTTTAAAAAATTCCTATAGGTCCAATGGGAATAAAAATGACAATGTGCATGTTCATACAACCTGTAGTCTGCAGATATATTCACAAGCTGCCTAAACGTACTACACCTACTTAATACACAAATAAAACATCAAACTTTTCACAACACCCACCCACACCAAGCTACTTTAGCTTCCATAGGCAACATGCTTCAAAACGTACACAACCAACTACCTTATATAAAGTTAGAGCTTAAACTAATATAAAAGGAAATAAACATGTAGTTAATTAACAAAAGAAGGATGGGAGAAAACATAAAGAGATGCAAAACACCCATATACACACGCACATGCAACCCCATACTATACTAAGAGAACAAGTCGCCTTCTATGAAGGACACCCCAAACAAAGGTTCCAATAGATTTTCGGATAAATATTTAAAAAATACATGAATACAGAAACCAACTCAAAATTTCCTAACATTAATAAGTGGACATGGAACATATACATCAAAAATCAATTACCTACAAATCTTTGGAATAACTCTTCAATCACAGACTCATTGAATTCATGCCCTATTAAATTCTGCATTGGCCAATATATGGGAAATGCTCATAAACAACTCTTCTTTGGAATTGAATTGTCAAAAGACACAATAATTTATAATAAAGTTGTGTGGGAAGTACAAAAATTACTAACATCCTCCCAACAAATCCCTTTATTTCATTTTTATGAATGTTGGCACTTCCAACAACAACCTTGAAGAAAAGTGACGGTTCCCACATGGCTTCTACCATGTACTTGCGGCACTCAACAATGCCATTGTAATGCTAGAAATAATCCAGATATATTATGCCTTAGAGGTCTACCATACAAAGATCCTCCAAAAAAGCAGATAAATTCCAACCTCATCATTTAGTTCATCAAATTCAAAGATTGTAATGATAGATTCCCACCGGAGACCATTGAAATTAAAATAAGTAAATATGTACCTCTCATAAACAACATAATTGCACAAGGATGGAAAACATACCTCCTTGTAGTCATCACAACATGGACAAGAGCAACAACGTACATCCCATTTGTGGACCTACTAGAAGAAAAATTTAAAAGACCACACAATTGAGTAAGAATTGCCTCTATAAACATAAACATCATAGCAACTTAACATGCCACGTCTATCCTTCTCCATGAAAGACGACAAGAAAATAATCAACCACTATCAACAATATGAAATTACTCTATCTAACCTACTTATAATGACAACATACTTCAAACATCGAGGTTCCTATCACTTATCCATTTCTCCACTAACCACTAAATTACTACCTCACTACAAATATATGTACCCATAGTTATGATCATTGATTACAAGTTATTTGTCAATAGTGTCTACCCTCAAATAAGGAAGTAGTTTCATTCAATCAATCTATGTCATGCGGATTTTTTTTTTGAGGTGGACTGTACACATACTTCATTCATGCCGACCTCCTTTGCAGACTAGAGTTCTTCATGCAAGATTTCAAGAATTAGAGTTAGGAATTGGAATCATGGAAATGTGCCTGAGATTTGCAAAAGTCCACCTTTGAACTTATGGTCTTGAAGGGCTCATATACATGCATATGTAGCTTGTAAGGATTTCAAAACTCAAAACTCATTTTGGCAAGCATGAAAGTGTCTTTCAGGAATAAAAACCTGCACTCTTTGTTTAAATTATACGCAAAATGTTTTTTTTTTCCATTCTGAACTCAACATGGAGTTTCACCAAAATAGAAACAAGAACCACATATTAGAGAGAAAACGAGCTGATGGACTAGGACTAAATACTTTCCACTTTGCACAGCCTTCTTCTCTTGTTAACGTTATATTCAACTAAGCTTAGTATATTGACCCGTTGTCTCCAATGGGGCAACGTAACAACTTTCTTAATTTTCTCGTCGCATACCCTGGTCCCCATCTCCCGGTCCGCAATCCCTGGTCCCCGTCCTCTTCCTCTTCCCCCACTCGTTAGACCCCATCTTTGTCCCCTTGTCCTTGATCCCCGTCCTCGACACCTTAAAAGTCTCTAGAGGACCATATATATAGTTACATATTTTACTCTTAGAATAAAAGCAAAATAATTGTTAATGAAAAACTACACACAATGATTTTAAAAAAATACACACTATATCGATTTTTATTATTCATTATTAGGTCGATAGCTTTGCATTGATGTTTGATATGTGAAGAAAACATTTACACATGATTATTGATGATTTTTTTTACTAGATTGTATTAAAAAATGTTTCAAACTTGTACGAATCAAAATAGAAGTTTTGTATGTAGTGAGAGAGATCAACAATCACAAAAACAATGATGAATCTGTTAAGACAAATTTCAATCAAAATTTAAGACCAAAATCATTTTGCATGTATATGAGATAAAAATAAGAACTGCGGTACCTGTTAAGGGGCCGAAGTGAAGAAAGTGTCTGTTCATTCCACCACAAAACCAATGTCCATGTGTATGAAATACAACATAGTATGATGTATTTTGTGTTGTATTCCTAGCTGTTCCATGAGTTCTATGACTCCAAATCATGATTCTCATTTTTGCAGAGTGTTCATGTAATGTGGGCAAATTTGAGCTTCAAATTTCACAACCTAATTCCTCATGAACTTCATGCAAATTGAGTTTAAACACCTCTGGAGTTCCCTTTTGGGTCTCGTGGGCACTAAGAAGTTAATCAGCATGTACCCAAATTCAAGGAAAAGCTCATTTTGAGAAGCTATGAGCATACTATGAGTTTAGGTTCAAAAAAGGTTCAAATTAATATCCACATGTTCATCGACAGAGATGCTTCCTGAATTATGATAACAGCAATGGATCGATAGTGAACAACTGGACCGTCTTCTCTTCTACACCAAAGTCCTCAATTGAATAAGCCTTGAGCTTGAGGTATTAAAAACACTACAGATCGAGCTTGAACAGTGGAAAACATTTGAATAGGAGAAAACTTCTAAGTTGGCAGAGTCATGAGAACGGGAATGCTTCAAAATTACCAACTCAAAGGATGTGATCATTTAGTTCTAGTCATCATGTCGACATGATACCTACAAATCATGTTATGATACTTCTACACTATAGTTGTTTCACTGATCAAGACGCATTACCTTGACACATGAGGAGTCAATGGTCATGCCAAAAGTCTCGGCAATGCTGTCAGTATATCATAACCTCTTAAAACTATCAAACCAAACTCCCTAACCAAAATTTATCGGAGAACATGATGATGTATTTGTTCACCACATTTTTACATTCCCGTAGTTATATGGATTCTGGTACTGGCTATTTTGAATACTCGCTATTCTGACGAAGCAGGCAAAATATAATACTCTACTGCGTGGTAAAAGCACAAGTTCTTCTGATCGCCATCCTACACAACATGGGAAAACCGTCACCATCTACCAAACTTCAAACTCAAACCCTAGGAACCACCAAATGATGCTACTTTTCTTATGTTCTCACCTCAAGGCTCCTAACTCTGAGCTTCAAGCCACCAGCTTCAAGCTACCGCATTATCTTCTCGACACTATGCACTCAACCGTGGCATCCCTTGCCTGCAAAAATGACCATTCTATTAGAATATGCAAAAACATGAAGAAAAAGAACAAAGAGTATTTTTGGTTTGTGAGAAAGTTACATGAGTTGCTTAACAGTGCAGCTCCTCAACAAACTACCATGACCCACTCTCCTGCCTGGTGCATGGATTTCCTGATAAATACACAACATGTGAAATTCAAACTTTGGATAGCTTTTCAAACTCTAGAGAAATCTTAAATTTACAACTTGGAAGCAGAGGTGCAGGACTCTTTAATGCACACACAATTCTGATTCCTAGATCACTGTGATGCATCGCCATGCGCATCTTTAAAAACCACTGCCAAGTCCCGCCCTTGTGCTTCTGCTGCCCAGCCCCTCGAAATCCGTCACCACCTTTGTCAAATCCCCAAGCGCTTGTAAGAACCTCCCTCCACCAAACTCTAATTCCACTCCCAATTCCCAACTAGCGAATTCAGAGTTGCACAATCTCCAAAGTCCAATCTCACAATGAAAAGACCACAAACCGAAGATCTGAATCCCAACCACAAAACTGAAACAGCACAAAGTGGAAAAACTGAGCAGCTACCTATCTTCGTTTCATCAAATGCATAATCTTCCCACATCTGCAATTGCACGCCCAACATCACAAAATCGGTTCCATCAGGGTTTCCAAGTCCCAAATCTACCTATGTAATAGGCATCAGTCACTCTATCCGCTGCTCCCTAAACCCTAACCCTAAACCCTAAACCCTAACCCCTAACCCCTAACCCTAAGACTTTGCTGGAACATGTGGGTTGTTGTTGGTGAACATACGCCGTGTGGATTTTAGGCAACCGTACATTTCCAGAGTGGCTCTTGGCATTGGGGGAGGACATGCTGGAGAAGGTGAAGGATGACATGATCAGGTGTCCACGTGTGATGATTGTCGGCAATCACACCTTGAACGGCTTGATCAATGCGGTCTATGGAGGAATTACTATCGTCAAAGCAAATGCGCGCGAGTACTTTAGCGGTTGTGCCATCCTTGCAGCACGGAATGACGACATTTCGCGGATCAACGCACAAAAATTGCAATCTAAAATATAATACGTCAAACAAGTTTTATTCTGAGGAGCACTAATAAAAAACCTTCCCCGGTCGGAACGACGGGTACCAATACTAGTTTAGCTATAATTGAGTTGAACATAGACTCTTCCATTCTCAAATGTATCAAGCACATACATTTTAGGGAGCTTGTGATGTAGCATGTGTAGTCCCACATTATGCATATGCATACGACGTTTGTTAGAAGCTTACACAATTTGCTAATTGATTACATGGCCATGGCGATCACAATTGGATGTAGCACCTCAATGCTAACACTTATAAAAATGTGTTTGTTTTCATCTATGACTCAAAATTCAACACTTTTTTTTATGGACACTTCACCCAAGGGCCAAGAGTAAAAGTGTCGAATTTAGAGTGTTAAAAACAACCCCATCTTGCACTATGGTTGTGATGGAGCCTTCTTTTTCCAGTTGGTCCTCTTGCGGAGCAACTTGAAGGAGGTGAAGCAACTTTCAATTGCATTCAAGGGGTCAAAGGGTGGTCATGATGGAACGTACCGTAGTGAACCTTAATACTTTAAAAAATGCATGCCAAATTAATTGGGGAAATATTAATTGCGACGCCAATACCAAATAAACTATTATACAACAAATTTTGTGACATGAAGAGACATCAAAGGGGAGTGGGGTTTGGAAAAGCCTCTGACTTTGGTTGAATGTGTGTGAAGGCTTGGATTTGGAGCCCCAAGGTCTCACCTTCAAGCCTACTAGTTGTCAAAATGCGCTAAGTATAATAACTTGCACTTTCTTGCTCAAAATACGGTAGAAACATGGAATTAAGCAATATTGCCCTTGTAGTTTAAAAGCACACAAAAATGAAAAATTGCTAGAGATTTCAAAAGCTTGTTTGTAAATCACCATAAAATTGTGTTTTTTTTTTGTCCTTTTCCTAATTTAATTAATCATTTGGCATAGAAGTGTCGAACTCGAGGTTTCACCTACAATCGAAACACGCAAATAAGCAATATTGCCCTTGTATTTTAAAAGCACACAAAAAAGTCACAGAAAAATGTCAAATTATGGATTTTTCAAAAGCTTGTTTGCTAAAAATCACCATAAAATTGTGTTCATTTTCTTAGAACCATAGTAGTTGAGTTTCTACACTAACTAGAAAATACATGCAATTGTTGGTTAGCACACACTTGCTTGAAAACTAATACGCAATGAAAATTTGACATGCATGTGCTTGCTGTAAATTAGTGTAGGTGATCCTCAACAATAATGAATCCACACCATACACAATGAATAGTGTAGTTTGATTGTCTGGCCTTCACATCCTAGATCACATCCAAAATTCCAGATCATTGAGATCACAAACAAAATACTAGATGATAATATCTACAATTGCAATTAGGTGCCACTTGATTTTTGTTGAGTCCAATCAATGTGTAGGTGTTGAGATGGATGTAAGCTTGATTGATGTTCATCCATTAGGTTTGAGGTTTGGGGTGGAGTGCGCACCCGCTTACCCCTAAGAGCAAGTTGTTTGTGTCACCGAGTGAGTTGCCGGGTGTTTGGTATTGCTTGGGTATCAACCAGGTATGGAGAGGGTATTGAAGTGAAGACTCGCACACTGAGACTGACCTACGTGAAGTTCCTGGCAACAATGAGAACTCATTCTCTAGAACATCAACGTTGGTGAGAGGGTGAGGGTAAACTCGGGCGAAGGTCACTAGAAATATGCCCAAATCTGTGACTCCAAGAGCAGCATTTATACGAAAAGAGAAAATGCTACCCCATGTTGGTGGGAGGGTAAATATCTGAGAGAGGTTACAAGAAACATGTATGCGGCTGCAAGAGCAACATGGGACATCTCGTCTGAGTGAAAGGTGAAAGAAAATCTTAGCCAGGCGATTAAAGAGGAAGGGATGGTCCAAGAGCAGGATGAGTGAAAGGCGGCGTTGTTGTTATTTGGACATGATAAGAGCTTCAAGGAACTCACCAACATGCACAATGCATGGCCAATGGTCGGTGTGGATCATGATGAGCGTGGACCATCATCACCAGAACGTCAAGCAAGAAGAAGGAAAAAAAAAGGGGTCGGAGTAAATTAAGTGTCTGTTCGATCCACTACTAAACCAATGTCCACTAACGTCAAGCACAGCTATAAAGGCACACTCCTGCATGTGAAACCTCATGTAAGACCAAGAACCATCAAACCCTGTCACCCTCATCCCAAATCTGACTTTGTGGTTATAAAAAAAAATGATGTCTTTGAAACAGACACTCGCATCTAGACCCTCCGTTGGAGCCATTGATGGTCAAGAACATCCTCACGTTGCCGTTTCATTTAGTTGTCATCGTCTATGCATTCCCTTGGACTAGGGTTCCTACGCACCGCCATCCCTCAATCAATTTTGACGGGTTATCTGAGGTTTGAGTGAGGTTAAGGGATGCTCTGGATTTGAGAGACTATGTCAAGTTCAAGGAATTGTTTGCGACCAAAACCTGAGCTGGGTTTGGGAGTTGATGGGCTTTGAGATTTGAGATGAGATTTCTGCATCAAATGTTTTGAGTGTTCTGCACCATGTTGCTTGAGGTTTCTAAGATGAGTGAGAATTTTGGAGCTGTGAATTTGCGTTGTAGGCTTTGCTTCTCGCAATTAAGCAAATTGGCAATGGCGAGGATGGGAAGTGGGGACGCATTGCGGGTTTGATTTGCAGAATTTGCACCACGTTTTGCTTGGGTATGGGAACGATTTATCGACTATGTGATTCCCTTAGTCTTCTCTTGTTGAGATGCAATCTAGCTTTTCTCTCGGATGAAATCCTTCCGTTGATCCTCTTCCTTTACGTCTTGGATTTGTTTCTTCATGAATTTGCAATGGCGCAAGAATTTAGACGTGATCTGCAAATCGAAACCTGGTACAATTCGGGCTCTGCAGACATATGAAGGGAAGCAAAGGTTTCGAACCTTCGTAAATCGAAACCTCCAAGCTACTCTCTGGATCAAGAAGAAAAGGAATATGAGCTCTCATTGTTGCGAGGAGGTCAGTCTTAGTGTGTGAGTCTTCACTTCAATACCCTCTTCATACTTGGTTGATACCCTCTCCATACGTGGTTGATGCCCTCTTGATACCTAGTTGATACCCAGGAAATATCAAACACCCGGAAGCTCACTTGGTCAGCATGAACACCTCGCTCTTGAGGGTGTGTGGGCGCACACTCCACCCCAAACCTCAAACCTAATGGATGAACATCAATCAAGCTTACATCCATCTCAACACCTACACATTTATTCGACTCGACTAAAATCAGGTGGCATCTAATTGCAATTGTAGATATTATCATCCAATATTTTGGGTGTAATCTAGGATTTTGGATGTGATTCGAAATGTGAAGGCCAAGCAGCCAAACTACATCATTCATCCTATATAATGTGGATTCATTGTTGATGTGCATCATATCACAACTAGAAACACCACACCAATCACCTCCTCAATTAGGACACAAGCACATGTACATGAAGATGGATTACTGCCCACAATACGCACGAGACCAACGCCAAGATGCAAGATTTGCTCACAAGGACCAACATTCTCTAAGTCCAGCTAAGTTACACATGTGTATTCTGTACTTTGAAATGTTTCAATATTGCTTTTACAAACATGGTAGAAATACTCTAGTGATTGTTGTTGTTGTAATACTCATGCCTAATCCCCTTCACAAGAAGCTACAAAGCAGCTAGAACATGGGAAGATTAGCACAAGAATACAAACGACACCATATGGAGTGACACCACCTATGGAAGGTCGCCTGGACATCATCGCATAATCGAAAGACATGTGCGCCATCAGCACCACACCAACATCAATATTCTAAGATCAACCTAGCCACCACCGAATGCACTACATAGAACGACAAACACAACGCCAGATCATCTTCCTTGGCCAAGGCAAGTATTCTAACCTCTTACCTAACCATCATTTGCTTTCAATCTCCTGTCACCAGAAAAGATTGCGAACTCTTCCACCGGATAGCAGTTGGTAGAGGAATACGTCGACACAACAAGCAGGAGCTGAAAGGAGGAACAACAACGAAACATAAGAATCCACCAAAATCAGCAACGAAGGAAGTGCAAGCCCCTAGATTCCACACCTTGAAAAGCTCCACATTGCAACCACCACAACGCCAAGACCACTCCCAATACAAAGCACATCAATAGCAACAAGACAAGACCTCAAGACATCGAACGAGCATCAGATACGTACACATCTAGGTAAGCAACCCTACCACTTCATCTCCTTCATTCCCTATTAGTAAATCACTACTAAATACTAACAAAATACCTAAGGACACGCAACACACAGGGAAACATGGTCAACCGCATCCACACAGGCAAAACCCTAGCCGCCACAACAACCACAAAAACGACGAATCCACAAAAGAGCAAGATCCAAACTTTCACCCGAGTCATCACAATCAATAAGCCCCAACCCAACGGCTCCCAAAATAAGCTAACCCTATACACTCAACAGCCCAAAAACAAAGGCGTTCATCAATCACAACTACATCCATTAAACACCAGCACAACACAAGGTATATATCATGTCTTCAACTCACTCTCACACCCTCTTACATTATTCTACTGCGTAGACATCCACTCCCTGCACTGTGGAAACATTGCGACATCTGCTCAGCCCATGTAGAGGTCACGAATCTGCAAGAAGACACAAAGTACCGACGGAGGAGAGAGTCGCTATTCTCACGACCAGCTCGGACTCACCTTGCCAGTGATGAGCATCCTACTCCCTCCCTTGCAAACTTGTTGTCTTTTGTGTGGCTTGCTTGCAAACTTACGGACACTAACTTGACGTTGGCATGCTCCCCACAGATAAAATGACACCTGCAGACAACAAGTGTGAGACAACCCAAGTTAGACGTCGCTTCCCATACAAAATACATACAAGCTAAGGACAGACAGTATGGAACTATCAAGACTTACCACCGAAGCACGCAATAGATCGACACGAAGCTTTGACCCAAGGAGTTGGAGACAGCCAACCGATCTGCTTGCAGACCTCACACTATAAGAAACCCGTGTTTTTTGTGACAGGGCAACTAACGTGCAATTATGTTTTGTGCAGCATCCGGCACGTCAACGTTGACGTCCAAAAAAATCCGTTATAATTGACATGCGAAAAACATGTCAAAATCTCAAAAAACAGGCCCACGTTTTTTAAAACGTCACAAAAACTTGGGGGTTGAAGGTGTTAAAAATCTGCCATGTGGCTGCTACGTCGCGTCCACGTCATCGCCACATGGACGGGCAATGCCACATCCCCAAATTTTTCATCCGGGCCCTTGGTAATGTGGCCCATGATGTGGCGCATGACGTGGCATACGATTGTGACTAGGCTTGCATACGTGGACCCGCCATTTTATGACGTGGCACCTTTAAAATATGACGTGGCATGTCCAATCAGCATAGTTTAATGCAATAATTAATGGTGGACAGTGTAAATTGGGACGTCATTTCTAACACGGTATGTTTTCTGTGACGTTCGTTATGACGTTTTCTGTGACGTTCCTTGAGATGGAGGTCACCAAAAGCAAGCACCAAGTCAGCAAAAGCAAGTGCCATGTCACCAAAAAGAAGCGTCATATCACCATAAAGAAGCACCATGTCATCAAAAAGTACGGTATCACTTTAAGTTTCAAGGGTAATTCAAATTCATCCAAATAGATGGATGAAAGTGAATCACTCTTGATTCAAGTGTGATGAGATAGGAGAGAAGGCCTTACATATATACACAATGGGATGCACAAGTGGTGACAATCCATATGGGATTTTTGGATTTGTCATGGTGTTAGCATAAACATTAAAATGTCACAGTAGACGTCCATCCAGACGTCTGTTTCAACATCCTCTTTGCCTACGTGGCAGCTGATTTCAACCTTGCCTACATGGCACAAACATTTTAAAAAGAATCCAATTTCTACCTTGCCTACATGGCTCAAACATGTTTTTTGTGATGTCAGTAAGGACATCCACGTTTTTTGTGATGTCAGTAACGACATCCACGTTTTTATTTTTGTAGGGGTCAGCCCATCTCCATTGTGTTTTAACCGTTGGGCAGTGTTTTACGGGAGGTTGCAGTAACAATCTCGAAGTAACTCACAGTGAAGCTGAAACCCCCCTGCCGACGTGGCATTGTCACCTTTCTGAGGACGTTGTCTAAAACATGACTATGTTCACTAGGACGTCCCGCAAAACAAATACGTTTATGCTAACACCTCTGCGTTTTTCCGCCAATTTTTCCATGTTTGGTGCAACATCCACCAGAATCCGAGAGCCCAAGGCTCGGCCGGTTCGCAAAAACATGTTTTCAAAAACACACTTGATCACAGCTAACGTCACAAAAATCACGGGTTTCTTATAGTGTCAAGACGCAGACTATCGGCAAAGAATGAACCCGCAGCTTGCAACTCGGCAGACGAGAATAACAAGAATATGAGCCCGCACAACGCAAACAGTCAGCAAAGAAGGAGCTTGGAGTCTACAGCTCGCAGATCGGCAGACGTGAGTCCACAGCTCACATGCAGGTGGAAGAAGCGAGAGCCACCCACACGTCCTGCTCGAGCCCTACCCGAGTACTCCAGAAGCTCTGCCCGAAGCTACATACGACATGAGTCTGCCTCGAACATAGGACCCACCAACGGCCTAATGAAAACCCGTGGACTGTCCCACAACTCTGCCAGCTATTGCACAAGCGAAGATCCCTCCAAAGGCTTGCGCAAACTCCGCGAACTGCCTCTGAGTTGCACTGCCAGCCATTGCGCACGCGAAGGGCCCGCCAACAATTCGGGCAAACTCTGCGGACTTCCCCATAGCCACTCTGCAAACCAATGCGCACGTGAAGGGCCCGCCAACGGTCTGTCCAAACTCCGCAGACTTTTCCACAGAGACACTGCGAACTACTGCTCGGAGTCGAAAAACTCGCTACAATTGCACAAGGACTGCCAAGTTGCGACAACAAACCCCCTCTCCCACGGACGATCCCAGGTGATCAGCCTCCTACACCATCCAAAACCGTGGACGTGAGCAAACAAGTAGCTCGAGAATCCGCGGATATGAGCCTCTAGCGCATGCCAACACACAACCTCAGCCTTTAGTATGTATCCTTAGAACGTATCATTACACTGGCTGAATAAATACGTAGAAATGCAAGAGCTATCCTAACTAGAGACCAAGGCGAGCAACTATAATTTTGAAAACCCAGAGGTTGCGGTGTTCAGCCATAGATGTGCAAAAGACGTCCAACAAGAGACTACATTTAGTGACAAGCCAGAGTCATACAACCGCAGGGTGTATCTATCAAGTCAAGACTCTACACCATAGCGCGCAAGGTGTAACTATACATTCAAGTCATACTCCTCTCACACCTCCTTCACAATCTATTGTTCCCTGCCATCATTGGGATTATTATGCAATCCTATGGGCATGTAAACAATACGTTATATCTAAACCAATTACTTGGGGAGGTGCCCAATATTTTGGCACCTCTCATGTGTGTATATGTGTAAAAGTCAATGCGTATCACTATGTTAATCCCTCACTTCCAATCTTTAGGAAATGATTCAATCAATTTCTGGTATACCATCAATAAAACTTTCCACCCCTTCTTGATAACGTATGTTGAGGGGAGAAGTTGAGATCAAGAGGAGAAGGGCTACTATTGAGATAATACGATTTACCTCTTTGATTGACACTATTGGTTTTGATTGCTATAGCATGTCTCAATATTAAGATGTTGTTGCCTCCTCCAAACGCCTCATTGTTGAAGTGGTTGAGGAAAATCTAGTAAATATCAGTCATCATACCCCAGTTAGAAGAAGAAGAATGTCGGTTTCCAAAGGAGGCCAACATGAAAAAGTGTATGTTCGTTCCACTACTAAGACCATGCCCACCGGACAAGGAATTAGCAAGCTGGAACTACTTCCCCCTCTTGAGGGTAGACTCAGCCTAGTTATTACAAACACCACCCACAAAAAAGTGAAGGCAACAAGTTTGCGTTATACCAAATATTGGCTAGATTTTCATGCAATGAATATAATTGCAAAGAGGAATAGGAGTCAGAAAATACTGATTGTTGGCATTGAAGAATTTGTCAAGTCTGGTCTGAATACAAAAGAAGCAAGCGGAAGCTTTGAAGCAATACCTGCTTTCCCATTTGTTCTCCAAAACGAATGGCCATCCAAGAGGATAGATGGAAAATTGGGTAACCATTTCAATCTCACCCAACTTCCAAGTGAAGTTGAGGTGGATAAAAATGATTATGCATTAGACTACCAAGTGTTAATTCATTTTGAACTCGAGGACCAAATACAGTATGGACGAAAGATATTGTGCTAGATATGATAAAAACTAGATTAAACGAAATAAAAATCCCTATTGGGGCAGGCATTGGTGAGCCCATAGCCATCTTTTGTTACCACCAAACTGACAATTGGAATGGGGTCCTTAAACTACACCTAAAAAATCCGGATATTATTGGTAGGGACTGTTGAAAGGTTTGAGGCCCTTCATTCTCCTCGTGAGTCGTATGTAAATCATACGATTCTCTTGCCTTCTCACACCTATTATCAGTAAAAATATCCACTCTGAATCTTGTCAACAAAGAGTCATATGAGTTGCATGCAGAGATTGTAAGAGAGAGTTTTGCAAAGGGTCACGATTTTGAAGTAACCGGGGTGGAAAAAAAGAGCCTCTCTGAATTTGCATGGGTCAAAACTCCCTCTCCGGAGCAAGCGGCCAAAATAAAAGACTATAAAGTCTCATTCTCTAATGAGATTTTTGTGTCGGTTTTTGCAACTTGAACGATGGATGAAGATGAAATTGCAAAAAATAATTGTCTTATTCTCATTGCTGAAAACCTCAATAAATCAAAAAGTGAAAAAGAACTTGCGGGTGGAATCAAGTCCATACTTGGTGAAGAGAATGTGGTTGATATATTCTTCAAACTTGAGCATAGGCGACACGTAGGGACCTGTAACATTGAGTGTTTAAACGCTGCAGTGTATAAAAACAAAGTAAGAAACTTAGAAACTTCATGGAAAATACGTCATGTTTACTCCTCATCCTAAAAGTTTAGATGGAAGTAACAAATCAAGTGTGGATGAACTCGCAAGATTGGGGTTCTCAGATGTAAATTTGGCAGTAGTAAATGTTGTGATCGCCATGGAGAATGGACCAAACAAGGGTAATGGCGTCACCCTAGAGCAACTTCGAAGGGAAATGAAGACCATGAAGGGAGAGATCGTGCAAGAGGCAAGACAATATGCGGATATGGTACAAGCTAACACGGTTAAGTCCCTTAGAGGAGAAATGTCAACTCTCCGGTCCCAACTCATTCAAACTATCATGGCCGCCGAGTCACAAGCATCGGAACGGGAGCAACGTGCTATAGAGGGCAAGATGGACATGTCAGACTAGTATTGTCAAACAACCCTGGAATAAATATATACACAACGGTATACATAAATACTATAATATATAATAAAAAAATTAGAATCTATATCATAAAATCCATACAAAACAAAACAAAAACAAAAACTATAGTATATTTATATACTACTAAACACAACAAAAGCAACAAAAATATAAACAACAACATAAACAAGAACAACAAAATATTTAATATAGTATATATATATTATATACTAAGATACATATCATAGAAATACAAAAAGCTTACAAAAGTACATATATAAAGAAAATCATGATACATCTATGATTCTATACACTACTAAACAAACCAAAAACAACAACAACAACAACAACAACAACAACAACAACAACAACAACAACAACAACAACAACAACAACAACAACAACAACAACAACAACAACAACAACAACAACAACAACAACAACAACAACAACAACAACAACAACAACAACAACAACAACAACAACAACAACAACAACAACAACAACAACAACAACAACAACAACAACAACAACAACAACAACAACAACAACAACAACAACAACAACAACAACAACAACAACAACAACAACAACAACAACAACAACAACAACAACAACAACAACAACAACAACAACAACAACAACAACAACAACAACAACAACAACAACAACAACAACAACAACAACAACAACACAACTACACCATTAAAAAATAAATAATATGATATATTAAACCCACCCACAATTATCCATTGCAAACTTATACTTCTACTTAGCGGAGATATTGAAACAAATCCAGGTCCTATGCCAAATTTAATCACAACACATCCAACGGCACATAAAAAAAGAGAAAAAATGTATTTTATTCCAAGCACAATAAAATTCCACCCTGAATACCAACACATTCATAACACATTTGCACCCCTCCTAAATAACACACACACTACACAATTTACATAATGCCGCATTTCCACATATCGCCCACTACATTCAACAAAACAACAAACATCCCCCATCACATATACTATATGCCTTAATAATCACCATACACCTCTCTCCATAAAAATGTAACCAACTTCTATCAACCTCATGCCCTAATGTAACACAATGGACTAATATCCTCCTAAATAAAATAAACACCCTACATAACCCACCCAAACGACACATTAACATAAAACATTCATATACTTAATTTTTCGAAGAAAATAAAGACATTATACACAATAAAGAATCAATTCATAAAAAACTATACAACTTCATCCATAACCAAAACCCCCTTCCAACACATATCACAATAAAACAACACCTTCCATTTCTCCTCAATGAACTAATTAAAGAGTCATTGAGATGCTTAGAACCAATACCACAATACTCACACCCACCCCACCTCCCCTAGACATCCCCCCCTAAATCAAACCATAAACACAACAAACAACAACGCATATATCCTAACATGGAATGTTGCATCCCTCAACACTGCCCTCCCATGCATCCAAAACCTTACCACATACAATGACACCCCTCTTGCCATAGTTGCCATTCAAAAAACCAAACTTACAGCTACAAAATCTACCAAATATATACAACGAATCTTTTCCAAATACAAACTTATATTTAACAATATCCATGCACTTACACGCTGTATCCAACAACGGCGCCCATACACACTGAGCCGTGGCGGCCTCCTCACTCTAATACATGAATCATATGCATTCCCCGGTAACATCATCAAAATCCCTACACCTATGCACATATCCCCATATGTACAAATCCTAAAAATTAGTAACCAACCCCTTCAACCATGGATACTGTTTCACATCTACATGCCATCTCACCTTTAAGACATTAGATTCATCACAGACATCGAAAACACCATCACAACCCAAATTAAGAATCATCCAAACCATACTTATTTACCATGTGGTGATTACAACAGGGACGTCGCACTAATCGGCAGACAACATGGAAACCAATCTTTTCCACCACAACCCATTGACCACCAATGGCGCAACTTTACAGACAACCTAAATTTTTCATATATCCCTACGGATACACAATACTCCACAAAGGAGGTTTGGACTATAAAGACCTAAGTTTAATAGATGGTTTTTACATACTAAACCCCAATCATGCACAATACTCATGTACAACTAAAACAAGAATTATTCTCAATTCGGACCACTCTTCAATCTAATTAAATATTCCACAAAACACACTTACTAGTAGAACACCTACAACACCAAAAAACGAAAGTACTCGAATACTTAATCCCATCTCCAAAACTAAAGCGCAAGCTTTCAACACAACGTTCTTCGAAGAGAACTCTCTACGAATTGACCCCCTTATTAACCTTCTAAAAAATAATGATCAACTCCCGCCTAACCAATGGCTCGAAGCTTGTAACACTTTGGACACAATAATAAATAATATCTCCAACGCCCTAGAGAAAACATGTAAGGCCCCATTCATACCCCAATTAACATCTAGAACATCCAAACAAGGAGGCTACTTACCACAAAAAGTCTCCAAAAAGTGGAAACAACACTTTACGACCTACCCCACCATTCGGTAAACAATTGGAGTTGTTAAAAACAACCCACAATGGTTTACTCACCCTATTTGCTAAGAAATACAAACACTAGAGCATTCCCAAATTCCACCCCCACCACCTCCCCATACATCACCAGATGAATGATTACATGATATTGCATCAATTGCAAAAGAGGCCAATCAACAAGCCAGGAAAATAACTACTAAGTACACCAAAGATAGCATTAAAAAATACATATCTATATACAGGCAACTATATGAAATTAGCCCAAAGAAAATAGTCAGAAGAGTCTTTAAAAACAATGATCTCCACCACTAAATTGTATCACCAACCAAACAACAACATTCTAACTAGCCCTGAAGACATTGCAAATGAGAATTATAACCAACAAACAAAAAATAACAGACCTACCGTACCAACATGCAACTATTTACTAGACCATCCACCAACATGTACATGTGCGGTCAGACAATATCCATGGCACGACCTTGATGGCTCCACCATAGACAAAAGAGGAAAACCACAAATCCCACTACATACATACTTCAACCGAACCACATACGATGTATGCCTCAACAACCTAGGAAACAACAAAGCTCCAGGGCCTGACCGTATTCCAAACTCCATATTGGAACTTTTGCCCCCGAGATTCCACGAATTTCTTTCTCTATTCTTCTCTCATTGCTACAAACAAAAAAAAATCCCGCCTCATGGAAAACTAGTTCTACGGTCCTACTATAGAAGAAAGGAGACCCCTCATTGCTGTCCAATTATAAACCAATTGCTTTAGCCAACACCATACATATACTCTTCACAAGCACATTCACATCTATTCTATCTTCATATGGAGAGAAATACCAAATCTTACATGATAGTCAAGAAGGCTTCCGTGCAGAAAGAAGTCCCGCTAGACAACTCCAAACCTTAATTGCTGCACTCAAAGACTCACGGATTACAAACCAAGACATATACATCTTATATATTGGTTTCGAAAATGCATTTGGTTCCATTGATCACCTAAGACTATTAGCAATTATGTCTAACCTCGGATACCCCACTAATGCAATTGCACTAGTTGGAAACATATACTCTCAATCGTCCACCTCATACGTTGGAGAGCATTTTGGAACAACACGGCCCATACCCATACAATGCGGAACTATACAAGGGGACACCTTAAGCCCATATCTATTCATTATCTTCTTAGAACCACTACTAAGATGGATGCATAGGGGAAACAATGGCTATACCTTTGGAACATCACAAGTCACTATAAATTCGGCCGCTTATGCCGATGACCTTGGCGCTATAGCCGGTAAACTTTGATCACTACAAATCCAACTAAATAGAATTGACAAATTTTGTGATTGGTCCGGTATGGACGTTGGTGTCCAAAAATGTGCCGCCACGGGATGTCCAAACAAATCTAAAGTGAACTCCACCGCATTCAAAGCACTTATGCAAGCCACAAATATAAACTGCCGTAACCAATCCATCCCTATATTCCATCAAAATGAACCATATGTGTACCTGGACACAAATCTAAACCCCTCACTAAAATAGAAGACACAAATCCACGTCACTACCACAAAACTTACCAAACAATGCAAAGAGCTAATAAAATGTCTGGCCACTATGAGACAAAAATAAAAATGGTAGACACATTATTTAGACCCGGAGTAGCATACAGTTTTCTACGCAGTCCTATACTCCATGCCTGCTATCAGAAAACTAGACAAAAAAATCATAGCCATACAAAAATCCATTTGTGGCCTTCCCAAATGTATGTCAAATGTCATAACCCAACTCCCACAAAATTTATTTGGACTAGAAGCTTTCTCCCTTAAAAATGCTTACCTTCGATGTATAGGGGAACAACTCCAAAATGCATTCAACGACAAAGGCAGACTTGGCCAAATCTACAAAGGACTCACCCACGTATTTGCGGTGCTAAAAATATCCCTATAATAAACAAAACCAATTGTATTAGATCACCAATCACCCGTACACTTTTTCTACTAAAAAACGAAGCAAAAGTTTACCTAAAAGCACACTTGCGGAGTTCTTATTAGAACCCACACAATTGGAACAAAATTGGCTACGAGAAACCCAAAATGTTATAAGAATTAACACACACCTTTTCTAAAAACTCTTACAAAAACTTCTTTTAGTAAATATTACGAACTTAAAACAAATTACACTACCAAATGGAACACACATCATAAAGCATGATGACTTCAAAACATTACATACTACACCATCCAAATTAATAAAGAGCGCCCTTAATATTGCCCAACAACTATTCTGCTACCCCCCATGTCCTTATACATGCGCCTCACCATGCCATACACATCCAAACCCCTACAAACTCAAAGGCACATACATCACCACCAACAACATCCAACCTAGAAACAACCACCCGACAATTCACCCCCCAACTCACCGCACCCACTCCTTTCTCCCCCAACATACATCCTCAAAAACCCATCTACATACCCCATAAATATTATTATTGACCATAAACATAGAAAATATACAGACTCAAACAAAATTATAAAAAAAGATATCAAATATTTATGCCAATGGCAATACAATAATAATATCTACAACAAATGGTTACCCCAACGGAACCTCTTCCCATGGCATGACCAAAACTTCTCCAATCCTCAAGAGCATACTCGGGACTCAAGATCCATTACCCCACCCATAATCATTTCCCTCCTAAACATACACACCACCGAATGCAATCCCAAAAAAGACATTCTCACATCAAACAATACAATAAAAATAAATGTAGATTTTGCACATATATACAAAGACAACGGAAGACACCTAATCACTTTTCCCGTCACTAGACTCCAATGGCTATGGAACCAATACCATAATAAGCTAGAAAGTCCCACAAACATAGAGCCAATAACCCAACCATTTGAAATTGAAATAGTTTGGCTATATCAAAGGTACAAATACCACATACCAAAAATTGACCCCCTCAAATTCGCACACTACACATTACCCACGCCCATTTTAGACTCACTAATCTCATTCTTCAACATCCAACAATCGTACTTCTCATCCCCCGTCACATGTCCCACCCAACTCACCAAATTCCACTCACCCTTTGAAATAAACAAAATTTTTGGCTCACTTGGAAATGCCTTTGACCACTAATGGATTGGAAATGGTATTGCACACCCCCACTATATAGAAGATACTCAACAAGCAATACATTGGGCAAGACTCGCAGCCATAAATGATCCAAACTCTACCTCCACGATTATCATCACACCAGACAATAACTAGTACCAAAACTTCAACCCACACTTAGGCCCATTCCCAGACTCTCACATCATAGCTCTATTTAAGGCACACTCGGTACCATATGAAGAACCCACGTTACCACCCAAGCTACAAAAAAAGCCTAGGCTTGAACCATCTACCATACAAATACTATGCATACACCATCAAAATAACAATATTGGTACCACGGAACAACTTGCCCTACTCACCTCCATCACAAATAACCTCAATATTAACCGAATATATACAAAAATAGCTCCGCCTACACCCCCCCCAAACCCCTGTGAATCATAACAAAAAATGGTCCCAACTAAAATATGTTAACACAACACAACTCTACCTCACCAAACCACCCCCCTCTCTACATAGAGTGTACAGTGGGGTACCAATCCAAATGTCGTTTTTGAATTCGCAGTGAGAAAAATTTCAGTATTGCCAACTTTGAAAGCCTCTTGAGAGCTCAAAAATTGGTATTTTACCACGAAATTTTTTACCAAAGAATCATCTTTAAGTTAATTACATGTATGCCAAATTTCAAGGCCAAAAGATTCACCAAAAAAAGTTATTCAAAATCTACCAACATTGGTAGCTGTGGAAATTTTTTCACTGCTGCCAACTTTGATAGCCTCCCAAAGATTGAATTTTTTTTTTGCCATGAAATTCTTGGAACAAAAACCTCTTTATGTTAACAACATATGATAAAAATTTCAAGGCCAAAAGATTAATACAAAAAAAGAAATCCACAATCTACCAACATGTGTAGTTGTGGGAAACAATGGGGGAAACCATTTCATTGCTACCAACTTTGACACCCTCCCAACGGTTGAGAAATTGTCTATTTACCATGAAATTTTTGGCACAACATGATCTTTATGATAACAACATTCATGCCAAATTTCAAGGTCAAAAAATTTATAAATAAAAAAACATTTACAATCTACCAATGTGTGTAGTTGTGAGATACCTTTTATTAAAGACATTGAAATTGTTGAAGTATGTCAGACAATCATGCTTCTAGATTGAAATTCTCCAGATGATGCAATCTCTAATCATAAATGCTTCCCAAAAAAATCAAGGATAGCCAAATTTAGTTGTGTGCACTTGTCACATCTCAAAGACTTGCTTCATTTTATGAGTAGAGTGCCACAGGGATTGCTCATGGAAGATGGCGCACTTGATCATCGTAGCAAAGTATGTGAAGAATGGAGACAAACACACCTTTTGGAGAAGCTCGATTGGCCTGCAAATTCTCCCGATCTCAATCCAATTGAGAACCTTTGGAAGATTTTGAAAGATGTTGTGCAACATGGCCCAATATGTCCAAAAAATTTAGATGACTTGAAGGTAGTTATTGAAAGAGAGTGGAGGTTAATCAATGGTACAAAGCTCCTTCAACTATGTCATTCTATGCCCTCTAGGTTACAAGCAGTGATTGAGGCAAATGGAGGACATACACGTTGGTAGATTGTAATTATTTTTTTATGTATAAATTTTTTGACCTTGAAATTTGGCATGAATGTTGTTATCATAAAGATCATGTTGTGCCAAAAATTTCATGGTAAATAGACAATTTCTCAACCGTTGGGAGGGTGTCAAAGTTGGTAGCAATGAAATGGTTTCCCCCATTGTTTCCCACAACTACACATGTTGGTAGATTGTGGATTTCTTTTTTTGTATTAATCTTTTGGCCTTGAAATTTTTATCATATGTTGTTAACATAAAGAGGTTTTTGTTCCAAGAATTTCATGGCAAAAAAAAAAATTCAATCTTTGGGAGGCTGTCAAAGTTGGCAGCAGTGAAAAAATTTCCACAGCTACCAATGTTGGTAGATTTTGAATAACTTTTTTTGGTGAATCTTTTGGCCTTGAAATTTGGCATACATGTAATTAACTTAAAGATGATTCTTTGGTAAAAATTTCGTGGTAAAATACCAATTTTTGAGCTCTCAAGAGGCTTTCAAAGTTGGCAATACTGAAATTTTTCTCACTGCGAATTCAAAAACGACATTTGGATTGGTACCCCACTGTACATACCTTGTTAAAGTTTGACCCCGCATACAGTTACTATACAGATGGTTCCTTCAAAGAGCCCGCAGAAGTTAGCTCGGGACATTGGCAAAGTGAAAATGCTGGATATGATATATACAACTCAACCAAAGCAATTAAAATATCCAAACAACTACATCAACTTCAAAATATCCTCAGAGCAGAAATGATGGCCCTCCACAAAACCCTCCAAATCATCACTATGCAATATGCTAATGAACTCGCACATATATTTATAGATTGTATAAAGCACCATATCTATTAAACACACGAATAACACACCCAACCCTCCACAATAGCCACCCTGACCAAGCCATACTAACATCCATGGTTAAAATGGTACAAAATAGAACACAAACTACAATCCTCCACAAAGCTAGAGCATACGTCAATATAGAAGGAAACGAACAAGCGGATAAACTAGCCAAAGAAGGACTAGGTAAATTCCACATAATTGCCACACATCTGCATGAACACGCCCATGCTACCCCATACTACCTTCAAAGGAAAAAATGGTATCCTATGGACGACACACCGGACAAAGGCCCAATAAGATTTCTAGATAAATACCTCAAAAACAAGACTTAATTAACAGCTTCGACCTTATCTAAGAAAGTCTCCCGAACATAGACAAATGGACCGGGAATAATGATATTGGTAACAAACTCTCTACAAACTTTTGGAGAAATCCCACAATTACAGACTCACAAAAAACATGTCTTATTAAATTTCAAATTGGACAATACATGGGAAATGCCCACAAACAATTCTTTTTTGAAATAGAAAGATTTCCATCGATCACATGCCCAATATGTACCTCCACAAATCCGGACACATGGCTACACGTACTCCTCAAATGCCAAAACCATCACATACATTTCCTAATTGTTAAAAGACACAACAAAGCCGTATGGAAACTCCAAAAACTAATTGTATCCTCAAAAAAATCCCGGTGCTTTATACTTATGAATGTCGGAACCTTTAATAATAATCCACAAGAAAACACGGTCCCCCAATGGCTACTTCCATGCACATGCAGAACCCAAAGATGTCATTGTAATGCAAGATTTAAATTAGATATTCTATGTGTCAAGGACTACCATATAAAGACCCCCCACCGGACCGCATAAACACAGACCTTACCATTCAATTTATCGAATTCAAATAATGTAATGACAAATTCCCCGAGAAGCAATCAAAAACAAAATTAATAAATACCAACCACTTATTAATGACATCTCAACTCTTGGATGTAAAATTGACCTCCTTATTGTCATCACCACTGGTGCTAGAGCTACTACCTTTATCCCCTCTATGAAAAATCTCGAAAAAACATTCAATATCCCCATTAACCCAATTAAAAAGACATTCACAAAAATAAACACCATCACTATCCAACAAGCAATGTCCATACTTCTACACAAACGAAAACTTGAAAACAACCAACCTCTCCCCGAATTACATAATAACACCCCGTCAAACCTCTTGAAAACACTCATTCAATACCTACAAATCTTCAAACTAAGCCCTGTGGCTCTGGTTGGTTCTTGGTTCTCGGTTACTGGTTACTACACTAAACACTGAATATAGTATAGAGGGATTATTGATGTAGATCACTCACACTAATTTCCATCAAAGCAAGTAAATGTATGTCAGTCAACAATTGCATGTAAATTTTTAATTAGTGTAGGAAATTTCAAATAGTCTAGTCTACACTATATTCACAGAACGGTGTAGTTCCCTGGTTACATATGGTTGGATAACCTAACATTACCATCAACCCTAAAATCAACAGTCTTATGTGGACCAAAACCACCAGCCGCCCACTCCATTTCCAAAATTTTAGGAAAGTCAGTTATGATTGGGTGTCAGTTTATAATTGGTTCAAAGCTCTCGGTTTTTAGTCTCTTGCACAAGTGCTCATTTGTACAACTTAGTGTGGAAGTAGAGGATTTTGCATGTCGAGGAATGGGTCATGGCTTAATATCCACTTAAAAAATTTGTAGCAATTTCAATATGAAGAAATAAATGGTCACGACAATTGCAATATTCATGAAATCCTATTTTGAATTCCCAAAAAAATTCTTATCACGTATACAAACGCTATAAATAGGTCAGTACGCTTAAGTTGGTGGTTATAGGTCATCCAACCATGGTGTCTACCTTCGAGAGGAGGAAGTAGTTCCATGCTACTAAACTCAGGGCCGGTTTACATTAGGCCTGAGGTCGGATGGGAGGCCGGCCGGATTTTTTCAATCCGGCCTTTAATCCGGCCCCAATTCTTCCATCTGGCCCCAAATAATGTAAAGCATTGGGGTTGGATTCTAGGGCCGGATTTCAAATTCATCATCTTGGCCCTAGTCAATATAAAGTGTTGGGCCCGGATTCTAGGGCTAAATTCCAATTTTAAGTGTCTTAGATTTTTATAAGGCTCAACTAAAAATTATAGAAGCACATGTGTCAAGCCTTTGTCTTTGTTTCTTTCCTAGTTTAGAAAAATAGGTTTCATGTACTTACTTTGTATGTTTTCTTTCCTTATTACATTTAAAATAAAAAATAAAGAAGAGTATTTTGTCTATTTTCATAAATTTTTTTCCCTTTTCTCTTATTTTTGATAGGTCTAAAATAAAAGAGTTTTTTTTCATATACATACAACTTCTAATTCCTCTTCCTATTTTGACTATTGGAAAAAGGCTTTTATTACTTTATTTGACCAATCCCTTTTTTTGAGTGCATATCCAAAAGGAAGGAGTATTTCTATTTCTTCAAATTTTTTTAAACTAAAAAAAAAACAAAACAAAACAAAAAAATTAAAAGAATTTTTTTAAAAATTAAAAAATAATAATTTTTTAAAAAAAAATTAAAAAAAAATTTGACGGTAGGGATTTGAAGGATTTAACGAAGGAACCGAATCCGGCCCTAGATGGGAGTTTGGGCCACCCCAAACCTCGTCCCAATTGCTCCCTTGGGGCTTGATGGTTTGGCGCCAAAACCATGCCACCTATGGCAACACGTAGGATGAAATGTAGTTCCGGTCGGCCCCAAGTATAAAGCTTTTGGGTTGGATTTGGAGAGATTGAGAGACCCTATTGGTTGAAACTTAGAGAGTTCCGGCCGGCCCTCAAACCGGACCCAAGTATAAACTGGCCCTTATGTGCGGTGGACATGGATTTAGGGCCTGTTTCCATATGAGACCCGTCCCACCATTTTGAGCAAGGTCTAGGGACTTCCATGCAACCCGTCAGGCAACCAACCCGTCATAATAATAGCGGGTACCACAATCTTTGATAGGCTTGACACAAGGGATTGGCAGGCCCAGAAAATTGAGCGGGTTCCCACTATATCCATTTTAAGTTTGTAAATTTGTTGTCTCCTTCTAATTTAACTACTCCAGAGGTTGGTCCTTGACATTGATATGACACAAGTCACATACAGTTCCTAGTCATGGGTGATTAAATGATTCATTTTTAGTTTCAATGAGATAGTGGGTTGCACATGTAAACACCATGATGGACTTCTCCCACAATATTCTCAGGTGGGTCACAGATGGGTGCTACAGTAGAAAATGCGGGGATGGATCTCACATGGAAACATACCCTCAGTGGTGGAACGAACATACACTTTATTCACTTCGGCCCCCTTAATTGGAGACCGGAGTTCTTCTTTGGAAGAGGGTGACAAACATACACCTTTGGATTGAAGATTCTTAAACTGACAGAGGTCATTACAAAATGTGAACCTTATCATGTTCAAATACGACACCAGACATGAAGATCACTGTGGAGTCTACACACCATACACTGTAGAACACTAAGCGCCGCTCTGACTGAATACTTCCAAGCTCCACGCCGATGCCTGAGAACCCTCCAAAGAAGTTCGTGACGTAACGTGTACCGTCCAGTACCAGCACCAACTAGATCTTCCCCTCATCACCACGCGCCTGGCAGCCTTTCCCTGTTTCCGGACTCGCCCAACCGAAAATAACTTACTCCCCAGCTACTGTACCGCTCCCCCAACGCCATGATCCATCCCTCGCGCCGCCGCGCATCCCCCGCATTGGCACCTCATCGCTCGGAATGCGGCCTGGGTGGCTCGCACCCTGAGTGCTGTCGTTTCCAGCGATGGGGAAGCCCTGCGTCCCACTGAGTGGCATCCGGACCGACGTCCAAGCCCGCCTCGCGTGTTACAAGCACGACTGGGTCGGCGGCTTCAGCTCTGGCTACCGGTGACGAATCATCTCCTCTGCTGCTTGGGGTCTCCTCTGCTGTTAGGTCAGGTCTCTTACTGTGTGTCCTTGCTTTTGCAGGATCCTTGCGCCCACGGCCTTCATTTTCTTTGCGTCAGCTCTGCCCGTGATCGCGTTCGGAGAGCAGCTCGGGAGAGATACGTGTGAGTGTGTTCCTCCACGTGTTCCGCCTCCGTTCGTGACAATGCCTGTAATGTTTCGGTTTGTGTTTCTGTGGGCAGATGGCGTCATTACCGCGGTGCAGACGTTGGCGTCCACAGCCATCTGTGGAGTTCTGCAGTCGATTGTTGGAGGCCAACCTCTGCTCATTGTGGGCGTGTCTGAGCCGACCTCGTTGGTGTACACTTTCATGTTCCGGTTCGCCAAGGACCGGTCTGCATTGGGTCCAGAGCTTTTTCTGGCTTGGGCAGCATGGTAATTCTGTTGGTTTTGTGCTCATCATGAAGGGGATTATAATATATTCCTGCGTAGGGTTACATGACACCGAGAATTTTTTGTGCCAACTAGGTGGTTTTTTTGTGGTGCCAGGGTGTGTGTGTGGTCAGCCGCACTGCTTTTTCTTCTTGCTGGTTTTGGAGCTTGCTCCATGATCAACAGATTCACAAGGCTCGCCGGGGAGCTCTTTGGACTGCTAATTGCAGCGCTGTTCATTCAACAAGCTGTCAAGGTCTGCATTATTTGATTCATGTCATAATTCTTCACCTTTTTACAGTGTAGTAGTTTGTCAGGGTTAACTGTTGAGAAGGATTTTTTTTCAGGGAGTTGTGTACGAATTCAGGATTCCGGAGCGTGAAGACCCAGCTCTGGAGCGGTTCCAGTACGCATGGCGATTTGGAAATGGCATGTTTGGACTTGTTCTCACTTTTGGGCTCATCTGGACGGCCGTGAAAAGCAGGAGGGCCAGGTCCTGGCGCTTTGCTTCAGGTAGTACCAACATGCTCTTCTTCTGTTATGTAATTGAGCTATTTGTAAAGTGAGTAATATACCCCTCTCTTAATCCTTCAACTAAGTATGGATCAAGAGCTCGGTGAAACGTAGTTAAAGCCCCCTTTGAGAATGAAGGAAGGAGAGGCCATGTTGTATCCCGAAGGAAGGAGAGGTCATGTTGTATCATGAATCTTAGCTGCCCTTCCCTTTCTGGATAGGTTTCTAACTAATAAAAGCTACTCAGGACTGATTTTGATTACTTAAAATGAGAAAAGAGGTCGTATGTTTGCCTCACTTGAGAAATAACTTCTGATAATCTCTTTCTTCTTCAGGTCCCATTAGAGGGTTCATTGCAGATTATGGCGTCCCTCTGCTAGTCGTGGCGTGGACTCTCATCTCATATGCACCACATGCGTCTGTTCCTGAGGGAATCCCAAGGCGTTTGTTCAGCCCAAACCCATGGTCCTCAGAGGCAACCAGGCACTGGACAATCCTCCAAGTATGATACAAAGATATCCGCAAAGTAGTTGGAAGTTTGGCTGTTAATTTGACTAGACATCAATGGTATTTGTTTGTCCTCAACTTACACAAAGGTAATATTAACATCTTTAGTTGCAGTTTTGATGGTCCTAGAATAGTAAAGTTTAGCCGAACTTCGGGTTTCTAGGTCCTAAGAATACCTCTAATATGTGGTATGGGATATGCAGGATATGTCCAAGGTTCCGGTTGCTTATGTACTAGCTGCTGTGCTTCCAGCTCTTATGATTGCTGTTCTTTACTTCTTCGACCACAGCGTATCTGCCCAGTTGGCTCAACAGGAAGAGTTCAATCTACGAAAACCCACTGCCTTCCATTACGACCTACTTCTTGTGGGAATCATGGTAAGTAACCATGTCAGGACACATCATATGTGATGAGGTCAAGGTCATGAATATCCTACTCACGGGTCATAAAATAAAATTGAGTACGCTGAACTCGTACAGATTTTTAAAAAGTTATTTCAGAGTAGTAAATTTTTTTTGCGGTCATTACAGTGTCATATGCTCTACTGTTTCATGGTTAGAAATTGATCATTTGGCACATGAGTGTTGAGTCTGACTTTAACGTACAGTAATTACTCATTTTCTACGTGGTGATGATTTTGCAGGTGTTATTATGTGGGTTGCTGGGCCTGCCGCCATCGCATGGAGTCATTCCGCAGTCCCCTATGCACACGAAGGCACTGGTGACACTGAAAAGGGAGGTGAGAAACTACCATCCATTGATTCTGTTGTAGAAATCACGTAATTTTTTAACATGAAACGGTTCACGTGTGTGTGTTGGTTGCA
Source organism: Bryoerythrophyllum caledonicum (assembly GCA_963971425.1). Lineage (NCBI taxonomy): Eukaryota > Viridiplantae > Streptophyta > Bryopsida > Pottiales > Pottiaceae > Bryoerythrophyllum > Bryoerythrophyllum caledonicum. The sequence goes on along the minus strand of OZ020520.1, from coordinate 14,349,461 downwards.
GCTTGTGCGTGCCAAGCTGGTGAAACGAGCAAAGACTACTTTGAAGCAGACCGTTTCTATGACAAAGCTGCAGAGCGAATTGCAAAACGAATATACTTTAACTGAGTCACCTCTTGCTTATCCTTGCACTCCTCGGGTATGCATTCTATAGAGTGAACTTAAATAACTTACTAGAGTGAAACATCATTGTTCTTTACTTTTTAATCAAGAGAAATCCCACAGATATTGTTTTCATGTTAGCTTTATTGCACGAGTAGAGAGAATTGGTCAAAAAGAGATAGCACAGTTGGCAATGTGAAAACCGCGATTGGTTGTGATTCTAGAAATGTTGTGTTGCTTTTCAGGCTTCCAAGGAATTACACTTTAGTGAAGCGAACACTGTAGTGAGCCCCCAAGCGGACACACCGCTGGACGCTGAGAAGTATGTGGACTTGCTCTTGCCTGTTGAGGCCAAGGAGCAAAGGCTGAGCAACTTGTTGCAGTCCATTCTGGTTGGTGGATGTATTGCTGCCATGCCTGTGTTGAAGAGGATCCCATCCTCGGTGTTGTGGGGCTACTTTGCATTCATGGCTCTGGAAGGCTTACCTGGGAACCAGTTCTGGGAGAGGATCTGTCTGCTTCTCACCTCCCCAAACCGTCGTTACAAGTGAGTAATACTACTCTCACATAGTAGCATTCACCTTGTCTTTGCAATTCATAAGTCAACTCTTGGTTCTTGTCCTATCATATGAAGAGATTCCACAACATGTTTATTGATAAAAGTCGAGCCCCAAGATTCTCTGACCTCTCTGTTTGACCTCAAAATGTAGCATGAATAGTGTAGTTAATTCCATCTTGGCTTCGGGAGCGTAAACTCAGCAATAAAAGGATATCATGAATAGTGAAGACTAGGTGTGGGAGAACTTTTTGGTTACCATAAGAGTCATGATTTTTTTCTTAACTTGTCTTCCAAGAGAGCATAGAACTAGTTCTAGCCTCTCTTTCCTCTCGTAGTATAACTTAACAAATAACTCTAGGATATAAAACGCAAGTTTTCTTATGAGTTTGATGGTGTTTGTTGTTGAATACACAACACTGAACACATTGTCAATTGATCTATAATGTTGCTGGTAAGTTTGCCTTGTATTTGCAAGTCATGTAAGGATTGATCTCTAATTATATGTGTGGGTGGGATGTTGTTTTGTTTGGCTTTCAGAGCGTTGGAAAGCAAGCATCTGATGTTCCTGCACAAGGTGCCGTTCAAGGTGATCGCGTGGTTCACGGCGTTCCAACTGGTCTACATGCTGAGCTGCTTCGCGTGGACATGGATTCCCATCGGTGGCGTCATGTTCCCCATCCTCATCATGGCGCTCGTCCCCGCTCGCCAATACATCCTGCCTCGCTTCTTTCCCAGCAAGCACCTCCACCACCTTGATGCTGCAGAGTACGAGGAGGCCCTCGCCCTGCCATTCACCTTGGCAGTCACGGTACGTACGCTTGCAAAACTCCCAGAATTTGTTTCATCTCAGCTTTCTATAAAATCTTAGTAAAAACGGTGAACATAAAGATCATCATTTTCCCTTGAGGTTGGGAAAAAAGACAGAATGAAAAGTGCCTATTTATGTGGAAAAAAATGAAAGTTTTTTTTTTTTTTTTAAAGTCTCGAAGTAAGTTACGTTTTTAGTGATTTGCTAGAATAACCTGGTCTCCCTCAAAAACTACTTCAGGTAGCATAAACTTTTTCATCAATTTAAATGTCCAATTAATACTTCCACGAAGCTTTTACATGTGTAGTTTTCTGTAGTAAAAATCTGAAAGAGAGTTGTTAAAAATGGACACCGTAGGAACCTGTTTAGTTTTTAAGAAAGCTCATTTGTGGACAATTGGTCCTTTGGGGTTTTTTTTTAATATAATTTTGGACAATAATTTAACCTCTTTTTTCACTTTGTAGGAAGCTGAAGCCAATGGCCTCGGAAAAGTGGATGTTTTGGATGTGGAAGCAAGTGATGAGGATCATGCAACGGACAAAGTTGTTGTGACTTCGAGCCGTGGAGAAGTCAGACACAGTTACACTTACTCGGGTAATATTCACCTCTATCACAGTGCTATATATCATTCTAGAATTGAGTTCGGTTTGTGGATATGTCCAAACTTCATCAAAGTTTATATCAAAGACTTATATTATTACTAGTAGATGCAAGCATGTTCCTGGCTATTGACTTCAGTGTAAATCCACAGGTTCCTCAGAGTTGCATCAAAATGGTTCATAAGAACTACTACTACAACTGGGAAACTTTCAATGTGGAAGCAGCTAAGATGAGGAGCTAGTTGTTGAAGAAATTATTTTCCAAGGTTGGGAAATAGCTTAGATGGATATCATTAGTTTACCCTTGAGACGGGAACCATAATCTATGACTGTTACATATATCTTCAAGGTGAGAAACCTCACTTGCAAGGTCACAAAAGTATAGATGAGTTGCATTCTAGGCAGTACCTCGTAGTGAAGTGGATAATAGGATATTTTTCAGTGTCCCCAAACTTCTGCAGTGAAATCAGTAAATTAGATGTGGCAGTTCTTTTTCTTGTGACTAATGTAATTTATTGCTGATGTCGACTCATATGAGGCACTATACAGACGTTGTGGCTGTTTCACAGTAGTACTACCCCACACCAACTATTCACGGAAACCTGGTCTAGATGGATTTGCTGGTAGGTGGCAACCAGAAGAAACCTCTCTTTGTCCATATGAGACATGAGATTACTTATGTTGGAGCTCCACCAGGCTTGTGTGTTGCTGGTACATTTCATCCCGACCCCACTTCACGGAAGTCATTGTAATTTGCTCGTTAGACAACGGCGCACATTCTCACCACATTCGTGAGAAGCGTATAGATCCATGCAAGTTTTTCAATTTGTGGATCAGGTTGCAATGAACAAGCAGATTTGCTCTTTGCATATTACTTCAAAAATGACCACCTATGGGATGTCTCCTTAAGAGCACCTCTATCCCTTTCATGCCATCATGACGGAAAGAGGGTTTAGAGCCCCCCGCCATCCGTGCCTCGTGGTCGAGATGCCGGCTGGGGGTTGCACTGCCGCCCGGGAGCTGTAGATGGCGCCCGCCAGCCCACTGCCGTAGGTGCCTGCCGCCTGCCACAATAGGTTGCAAGGGCAATTTTTTTTATATAAAAGTATTTTTTTTAATTAATATTTAAAAAATAAATAAATAAATAAGCACTGCAGCCATTCCCACGCTGCCACATGGCAGTACGAGAGTGATGCGTGCACACACTAGAGTGGAGAAAGGCTGCAAAAATTTGCAATTACCCAAGGTTCGTGCTAGCCCGGTGCTACCACCTTGGCTGGGATGACGGGCCTTGAGCAAGCGGTGGGGCGCTTGCGGCTGACAACCATCCAATATGGGCTTCTTTGTCAGGGCCCAACGCCTCAATGGAGATGCTCCAACTTTTTAGCGCCTATGTACACCACGAGAGTCAGAGACAATCTTCAAGTGTAGTAGATTAGGCAAAATATCATCTACATGCCGGCACATTTCAGCACAAAAATCTACTACTCCACTTCATGGAAATCACTGTAGTTTGTTGATGCCTATATAGACTAGAGATTGGAGTGATCCGTTGGAAAGCTATTGAGGAGCTCAAAATGCGTTCAAAGTATACGAGAGGCAATAGACTATTGTAGAAAGAGCTACAAGAGAAAAAACACAAACAACAACCTTTCCAAGGTCAATTGACCTTGAAGGGTTAAAGGGTTAATTGACAAGTCAAACAATGTGCATTTATGGAGAAAACACATAATATTACACTATTTTTCTAATGAAATAAAAATTAGTTATGAATTTTCAAAGTGTGCTACCATGTTTAGCCAGTGGCCACCAATAGGTACAGTCAACTCTATTTAGAAAAGCATCAGATATAACAACAATCTCATTATAAGAGGCAGCTTGGATGAAGAAAACAATTCTATTCATTATACTACTAGAAATATAAGGATAAATAATTGGGGGTTTACCTCTTTGTTCAGTTATAGATGGGCAATCTATAATTTAACCCCTAAAGGACCAAAGTCCCCTCAGGGGACATTTTGAGTTTGGGTAAGGTACCACGTTCTCAATTCTATCGTACGGATTTGTGAATTTCAAAAATTTGAGAAGGATATGGTATATGAAAAATATAAAGTGTATTGTTGATTCTCAACACATAGTTGCATTGCAGGATTTTTTAGGACATCTTCTACACCTTTCCTACTTCTAAAATTTGGTCCACATATGCCTAACATGATCCTTTTCAAGTTAACATAATAAATTCACGGCCCGTAGTGCAAAAAGTTGCCATAGAAGGTGGTCGAAGTTTGTTGAAGGTGTTTAGTATGATCTCAAAAAGAGATTATGTCTTACTTTAAAGGCTGATATCTTTCAATCCATGCGGTCAAACTTACCAAAATTTTCACCACACACTCTCACACAACTCTAGTACAAGATCCTACGGTTAAATTTTCAGAAAAAACAACATTTTGCATCATTTCGTGTTGAATGCACTGAAAATGGCAGTTTTGGAGTGATTTTGAGGGGAAAATGTCTTGGTCCTTAGGGGTTAACAAAGAGGCAAAACTAAAGAATAACTACAATTTTTTTGGAAATAGTCACAATTATTATTATAAGTTATTGATATCTATAGTTAGTCTTTTTTGCCACGTGGATTTCTCATCCATCTGCTAACATGGAACATCATCATGGGGAAATGAAAAGGTGGCTAATGACACATCAACACTACCAGACAATATTTGGATGAAAACCTAGTGATGACAACACAAATGATGCTCGTAGTCATGTGGCTTTCATCTCCCCCCTGCCCGCAAAAAATGCAATAGCAGCAGAATCACTCAGACACTTTCGTAGCCGGAAATGGTAGCTCAACAATTCTAGAGTAATTGCTGTGTAATTGTTTCCTCACTAGTTATTTGTGTTGTAGTTATTTATCCCTGGATTTCTAGTAGTGTTGTAACAGCCATTTGCTATTACAGCCGTCATTCATCATCAAATCCCTTCCCTAGGCCTTGCTTTCTGCACTTCCAAGTTGTCATCACTCCCACCAAACTAAAAAAGCCATCACCATTCATCAACACTCCCACATACAACCTTCATCCACCCTTTCCATTACATTCTCCGGCTAATTTGCTGATCAACTAGCACAACAAAGTTCATCATTGGAGTTTGCTAGCATTACCTGTGACAAATTCGAGCTGCACCACGCAACAACCGCCCATTATAACACCCTCTACATCATTTCTTATTTTTTTTGGTTACCACCTCCTCGGTCTAAGCCAATCAAAGTTGCTCCCTCCCCGTATAGTCCACTATTGTCTCTTCTCTCCACATTTCTGAAGCAAAAAAAAATTACCCTCCTACATATTTATCAGACAGAACCAATGAGGCTGTTGTAAAGAGAGTTGAGTGTATTCCCACAAGCACTCACCAAAATTAAGGGGTCTCAGACTAATAGCAAACCTCTAGATGGAATTGGATGGAAGTGGGTGTTATCTATTCAATAGCTATTGGTTATGGGTTTTGGTTGGTTAGCAGGGGGTTCTCAATCCGGTGTTGGTTACCAAGAAAAATCTTTAAAGACGTAGATATAACGAATCACGCGAACGGTAGATCCCAGCCGAAGTGGAGTTTCAGCTTTCGTAGACCGCGGTAAACGGAGTCGTGGATTTGGGAGAGAGTGTAGTATTCCGAGCGCTGCGACACTCATCCTTGCCTTGGAGAATGCGTTTCTGCCTCAAGCCACGAGGCGCGCGTCGCACCTCCTTCGGCGATGGCGCCAGCAGCAGCAGCAGCAGCAGCAGCAGCAGCAGCAGCAGCAGCAGCAGCAGGAGGACGAGGTGCTTACCTCCTTCCTCCTCGCATCCAATGGCGCCTCCCACCGCGGGATCCACAAGCACCTCCCGCGTCCCACCTCCACATCGATCCCAGCAGCTCCCCTGTGTCACCGCACTCCGCTGTTTCACCAGGGCAATCTCAGACCGGCCCTCACCCCCTCCGCTGCCGAGTTCTCCCCAGGAAGTGCGTCAATTTCGCAACTCCGGAGTGAACTCATCAAGTGGGAGATCATTTCTGAGGGGGTTGAGTTTCTGAGGTTTTATACGAGGTTTAGGGGTTTCTGTGTTCTGTAGTGAATTGGTTGTGTTTGCATATTTTGGATTTTTCAGGTGAGATTTCCGGGTTTGTTGTTTTTTTGGGGGTTGAACGAGTGGGTTCTGTGGGGGTGGAGATGATGGATTCGGGAGCTGGTGTATGCTAAGTCAGGGTTGTGGACGTACTGCTGGCACTGGCGTTAAACTTGCTGTTGGATTACGTGACGCAGCTTGCAGCGGGTGGCGCGCAATCCATGTGATTATAAACTTTGTCCTGCACTTGGAACTCCCTCTCATTATAAGCGACAGTCTGTTTGCACCTGGGTAGAATGAGTTAGAAGATCGTTATCTAGCAATATGTTTGGTGGTCGAAGTCTCGAGGAGGAGTTGATCCCTGAAGACGAGGCTTTGGTGCACAAGAGTGACCGCCCTCTCAGCGGACTCTTCCAGAACATACGGTGAGAATCATCCTCAATATTTGCAGTTGTAGGAAGCAGGTTTCTAATGTGCCATGCTCATTTTTCAACTGACGTCCATTTATTGTTTTTCCCTTTGATGAACATTTTCGTTAGCCTCTTCTAGTTTAGTTCCCAAAATTCTAAGCTCATTTCAGGAAGCATCCTCCTCAAAGGTTCCTGAGTGGAAGGTTACCCTAGCAGTGGTTCTAGAATGTTTTGGTGGAATTTGGTTTTTTCTTACTCTTTTTATACTCGCTCCGATTTTGGTACAGGAATGTGTTGGATGGAGATGACCTTGGTTTGGAGATCGCTGCCATTGCATTGCCAGCGCTCTTGGCCCTGGCGTCAGACCCACTTGCTTCATTGGTGGACACTGCATTCGTTGGTCACATAGGTAGACTTCAGGATTTCAATGAATTATAGAGCTGCTGTTTGTATAGTCTCCTTCTTCTGATTTGTTTACCCTACTCTTAATACTCATTTGAGCGCAATAGAAGAGCTTGGTGGCCGTATTCTTCCCTTAGTAGGCATGGAAGGGCTTGGTGGTCTCTGAACTCAAGTCAAAGTAGTTTTAGCCATCTTTTTATGTGATTTTAATGAAAAGAGAGAGGATATCTGATTGACGAAGATGGCGGCAACGGTTGTTGGTTGCAGGTCCGGTGCAGCTGGGAGCAGTTGGAGTTTCCATTTCTGTATTTAACTTAATTTCAAAGATGTTTAACCTGCCTCTTTTGAACATCACAACTTCCATAGTTGCCGAGGACGCTTCTGGAAGAGGGACCCTCCCTGACTTGCCACTGTCACCTGTTCTGCAGCTTGCGCCAGAAGGTGAGATATTTTCTTACAATCTTCAATCAAGTGGACATGCTTGGTGTTTTCTTAATTCATCATGTGGTGGCTTTAAATAGATGAGGAGACCGTAGAATTCAACCGACCTGCAGAGAAACCATGCCTGCCTTCTGTTACTTCGGCCCTTGTGCTTGGAATTGCTCTGGGACTTGGGGAAGCTTTGGTTCTTATGCTGTTAGCAGGACCCATATTAACAGTGATGGGCGTTGATGTGGTAAGCGCTGCCCTTTATGCACATGGTATGCTTTCTTTACGAGAATTGTACTGGAAGTCAATTGGTTTATTTGCTTCAGCGCATGGCCTTCATTTTGTAGGTACTTTTTGTTACTGGTTTGAAGTGTGGTAGTGACTTGGTACTTGCAGTTATCGCCAATGCGAGTACCTGCAGCGCAATATTTGATGTGGAGAGCTGTAGGTGCTCCAGCTGTAGTACTTGCACTGGCTATTCAGGGTGTTTTCCGAGGGTTTAAGGATACCAAGACTCCCCTTTATGCAACAAGTACGTTTGCTACCTCTTTTTAGTAGCTTGGGAGTGGAAATGGGAGACGAGAGTTGTTTGAGAGTGGAAATTGCAGATTCATCATGTGAAACAAATACCCTCCTCTTTTGTTTATTGGAATTTCAATCTGAAGCATGAAATTTTTCTCATGTTGCCCTCTTATGTGCAGTGGCTGGAAATGTTGTCAACATCATATTGGATCCTATTCTTATTTTTTCATTGAAACTTGGAGTGAGTGGGGCTGCCATTGCAACAATCACCTCACAGTGAGTGGCTTTTCTTGTCTAACATTTACATGGTCCAACTTTCACCTCCAATCAACCAGTAAAGAGATCAATTCTGATGAGAGTATTTGCTTTCATGCAGGTACGTGATTTTCGGTTGGCTACTCTGGGTTTTATTGCAAAAGGTTACCTTGCAACCCCCTCGAAAAGGAGATTTGCAGCTGGGCCAATTCTTGAAATCTGGTAAGCTCTAATAATTTTCCACAGAAGGGCAATATTCGCCAAATGATTTCTTCATTTTAAATAAAAAATGGAATGACTTTCCTACTTTCTGCTGAAAATAATTCAGCTATATATGTGTAAAGAATAATTTCTATCTGAAAGTTGGCTCCATCACATATTGCCAATATAGCTACAACCGGGAAAAGAGAAAGAAGCTCAGATTTAGAGCCTCAATTTCAGTACGTGCTGTTTTGTCATGTGCAACATGCTGAGTGTTTTTTTATCATGCTGCAGGTGGATATCTGCTGGCGAGGACTACGGCTATTCTTTTTGTGATGACATTGGCGACATCAATGGCTGCAAGGCAAGGCGCTATTGAAATGGCTGGGCACCAGATTTGCCTTCAAATATGGCTGGCTGCTTCCTTGCTCTCTGATTCAATTGCTTTGGCTGGCCAGGTTTGTTCAAGGTCTCCCATCCTTGTGTTTTATTTTAGGAAATGGTGAAGGCAGAAGTGGGCCCTGCACACCTCACATGAGACCTTTGTATTCAACTCATACGTACTTTGCCTTGTTGTCAAATCCAGACAATAATTGCTACGGCTATGGCCAAGTTTGAATACAAGCGTGTCAAGGAGGCTGCTTTTCGGATTTTGCAGGTAACTTTCTTAGACCAGTTTTGTTTCCGTTTTTTGGCGGGTGGCAGAAAGTGGCAGCCATATACTGAATTCAAGGCCGTCAATTCAAACCCGTTATTTTGCAGATTGGATTTGTGTTTGGAGTTTTCATTGCCATGATGTTGGGAGCAGCAATGCCTGCTTTCTCGAGGGTTTTCACAACAGATCCATTTGCTTTAGGTGTCATCAACTCCCTCATTCCGGTTCATACCACACCTTTTCCATCTGATTGATTCCATTTTGAACAGATCTAAGGCTTGAAGTCTTTTATAATGGAGGGAAAATCGTAATTCATGTTACCTCATGCTGTTAGGATAGGATGAAAAGGATAAGATATGATTCAAGTTCATTCTGTTATATAAAAGTTACAATCATATCAGTTTATATGAAACTATGCGAACCTTGCATCCACATTGAATCAGGTCATTTCACGTTTGCTGATGTCACCTTCAAATCTACAGCTGAACCAAGATGTTAATTATGATGCAGATCGTGGCTGTAACCCAACCAATCAACTCATTAGCATTCGTCTTTGATGGTCTTCATTTTGGAGCATCAGACTTTGCTTACGCAGCTTACTCAATGGTGAGTGCAGTGCTTTTTTTCTGTGGAGAAAACGCATTCTGTGTAATTACAAGTACTGATCAACCAATTCTATTACTTTTCCGTGTGCAGATACTAGTTTCAGTACCTTCAGCTGCAGTTCTCCTTGTGTTGCCCCACTTTTGGGGTCTTCCAGCAGTGTGGATTGGATTAACCCTTGTAATGAGTCTCCGACTGGCTGCTGGCTTTTTTAGGTAACGTTCCTCCTTCCAAGTTGCTATTCCATATGAATGCAAGGAACACTGATTTCTCAAACGAGAAACAACCTCACCTGCACTAAAACTGATGTAACTTTTTATCCTAGATGAATATTTCTATTGAATCCATTTTTAGATGTTATCAATGTCTTTTCAGTCAATAAAACTATGCAAAAGCTATAACATGAAGTATATACTTAGTATGGATGATACTAGTTATCATTTTTAGTGTAGTCACTACACATAATATGTTATTTAGTATTAGACTCAAATCGAGTGAGTTTGCTCTCATACAAATTGTGGTTGTGAGCTGGTATATCATAATTAATGCACCTTAGAATTTGTTTTAATTCTAAAATGAGTGTGAATGCTTAATATCTCATACTACATATGATAACCTGTGTAGCATCATTATTGAACATATGGAGTGGAAATCTGTCTTTGTTATAAGAGAAGTTTATCGTATTCATTCTTGTCTGAAATGGAAACTTTGGACTGTTTGATTTCAGGATTGGTACTGCAACTGGACCATGGGCATTTTTGAAGGAGGATGATGTTGAGAGGCATGTGATGATCAATTCATGAGCCATACTTTGTGGAGAACAGCTTGAATTTATCCATTGTAAAGACTCTCAGAGCTCAGAAGTAAAGATTGTACTCCAATCTGTTAGATTCAGTTTAGTTTACAGTGATTGTACTATACAAATTTATTGAGAGGAGACTTTGGAAACGATTCATCGCCTCAAAAATTCATGTGCATCTGTTAATCTCTACTATTTCGCAAATGATGAAAAAAAGTTATAGCTAAAGTCGAGAAAAAATAACACCTTGACTTTTCTCATTCTTAAATACTAAAATTTGCCTTAACCCCTAAAGTTCCTTGACAATTTCCCTCAAAAACTATAAGTGGTACTTACTTTTGAACCACAAATCCAAAAAATAAAATAAAAATATGTCCACGAAGCTCTTATCAAAGGCAATCTAGAATAAAAATTTCAGAGAAAATTGATTTTTTTTCGAAATTTAGGAACTTGCCCAAAAATCAAGGAATTCCCCTTAAGGAGACTCTGGTCCTTTAGGGGTTAAGCAGTTCTAAATATCTATACACACCTGAAAGAAAAATGGCAACTTAGATTCATAGTATGACATGATCTTCCTCTACTTCTAATTCATATTCAGAGTGTACTACGTTGTCAATTCGATAAGGATTCTTGTTGAGAGACTACTAAGCTATTCTGTATTCGATAACTAATAAGAATGAACAAACAGAAATAGAGTTTTTTTGAAAATAAAGGTAGGTGATCCCACAATTTATTTTCAAATATATAACATAACTTAGGGTCTTATGTTAGTAACTGGGACCACATGCACACAGTGAATTTTTTGGGAACTTGGGATACAACGGGAAAATTTTGGCTTGCATGGGGTGGGGCCCAAGAGCATTGATTGCCATGAACACTCTTGGACTGAAAGAACAACTCTAATAAATAAACAATGAACAAAGAGACGAAGTATTTTAGCAAGGAATGAATGGAAGCACCTTGGAATGCCAAGGTACGTCCATGTCAGCTTTGTGGCAATGGAACAGTACTAGTCTCAAATTCCTTCTGCATAAGTGTCATCTCTTACAGCCCCCAAGTGGCAGCTCTGGACGCCATTGATGTGCTTCACAATTATGCAACATCATCCCAAACTTCACAAGAGCCATGTTACTTGTATGGGCTATGCTTGTAAGGTGGAGGCACCCAATTCCGATCACTTAACCCCTAAAGGACCAAGTGCCCAAAATGGGCTTTTTGAAAGTTCGGTCAGGTTCCTATGGTGTCAATTTCCAACATTCTTCTTTGAAATTTTCACTATAGAAAGACATTACCAAGAGCTTAGTGGGAAAACAATTTTTTCCTAAATTGGACATTTGATGAAAAAGTTATAGGGTTTTGAATTTTAAATGGGGTCGGCGGGCACCTCGGGCACCTCCAAAAACTTTTGATAGGACACTCTATTGAAAGTGAGATTTTCAGTACTCGCAAGTAATATTATTTCCCTTCATGTTGTCAAAAAAAAGTTCTTGTCTTTAGTGAAAAATATCATACCAACCCAAGTCAAACATTTTCACACATTGTCACTCATTGTCGGGCAAGGTACCAAAAAAACTTTTTCTTTTCCACATAAAACCTAGAGATCTTCATATTTTTCACTTTTTATTTTTTCCACAACAATATGTACTGTAAACCTTCTTATCAACCATTCGGATTATCAATTGAAAACATATTAAGTTCAAAAAAAATTAAAGTGTGAATTAACGAATTTCGAGCCTCCACTTCTTGCACACTTGTTTTGAATATGCTACACCCCGTCTCTACCTCTAAAAATTGGTGTGTAAGGAGCTAACATCATGCTTAACAAGATGGTAATAGATTTAGACCTTGTGTAGTGAAATTTTTTGACACCAAATGAAGTCAAAGTCTACTGATCCACTAAACGCAGGGAAGAAAATGAACCATTTTCTTGACTTCAAATACTATAATCTTTCAATGTCTTCTCAATAAAGGCTTATTAAGTAATACATGTTCAATGTTTCTTGACTTCAAATATTGAACATGTATTACTTAATAAGCCTTTATTGAGATCCTACGGTCAGAACCAGAAATAAAAGTTTTTGTTTCCTTCTTTATTCATTGCACTAGAATCCAACAATTTTGAAGTGTTTTTGGTGTAAAACTGCCTTGGTCCTTTAGGGGTTAAGCAAGTTCGGGACTCAAATGACATTGTATGTCAAAAACATTTATGTAGAAAGGTGCGGAATTAGAAATGAAACTCAACAAATATTTTTTCAAATTTAATCACAAAGATTTGGAATTGATGTAGAATTTAAAAGCCCAGAAACTGCCGGAGCCCATAATCGAACTGTAGAGTAGGTGAGATTTGGTGCCCTCCTTTGCCCAATGCCAATAAGGTAGTGGTTGATATTCCCGTGCGAATTTCAGGTTTGCATATTTAGACTTGTGAAAGATTTTTTATTTTATTTTTAAATGCTTCGCAAAGCTATTGCAAAGGCATCCCGAAAAAAAAACATTTTTTGAGCATTTCTACAATTTTCTATGAATTTTTAAGAACGAAGGCTTAGAGTGGCCAATAACCGCTCATAGAGTCATGGTGTTCATGAGAGGTTGGATTCTGAAAATAGAGCACTTGTGCACCAATTCGAACCGATCAGAAGTTCTCAATTTTCCCAACCATGGGCGGAATTAGAACAAGCTTGGACACTTTCTGAAGCCAGGTTGGTTGGTTTCTGACACACAGCCCCGGAATGTAGGGTGCGACAATTGGAACTGCACGGAAATATCAACCACTACCTTAAGTGAGAGTGAGTAAAAGAGAAAAGACATGCCATGGATAACCAACTCATGGAGGGTACCCAATGCCCATCCGCCTTGTTCGACTTTCGAGGCATGGCCACCAATGAAAGCTCAATTGAGGTGGAGCAACCCAAAATTGCACACTTCATGACCCAATGCCATTAATGACTCCTGTTTTCAGATTTTGAGTTATCGGTTTGGGTCGCTTCATGCACCATTTCATACAGTTCCCATTTTCATGCACCATTCCATACATACCATGCATACTCTACTGATTGGAATTAGGTGCCTCTACCTTACTGTATGCCAAATTTCTGATGATTTCTTGACAGCCTGGGGTGCACATAACATACTACCCCAATATCTGCTGCCGCTGCGGGAGTGGCTCTTTCCATACAGAATATAATTCATGCAGCATGATTCAGAAAAAAAGTGAGCATGAGAGCATTCCACAAGCACTTCCCAAGTTCCAAACACCAACTTCCACCCACTGCACATTACCAGCCGAGGTTCCAATATGTCATCACGCCGTTGGCTGAGTGGAAGCTGGTTACAAGCGGTAACTGCACTAAACAGTGTGTGAATATGAGTAGCTCGAGTTTCTACATTAATTGAAAATTTACATCCAATTGGCGACTCACACAAACTTGCTCTAAAACGAGTAGCCAATCAGATTTTGACATGATTCAAATTAGTGTGGGTGATTTACATCAATTACAAATCCTCAGTATATTTAGTGTTTAGTGTAGTTCCTCCAACACAAAGAAAAAAGTCCGCTTAATTCTCAACTATTGATTGAGCCAAATCCAACGGCCCCTCAACCGGTTAGTAAGGTATCCGGCCTCCTCCAGCCGGTCCCCTAATAACGTAAGCCTCCCCATAACCAACTAAAACCCATAGCCAACGCGGTATATCCAACCCTCTTCCATCCCATTACCTCCAACTGAGCCGGAATAGAGGTTTGCTATTAGTCAAGACCCTTACTTTTGGTCGTTGGTTATGGGGGTACCTACTGCTGGCCACCCACTAAACAAGGCTGCACAAATTGAAAATTCATAACTAATTCAGTTTTCATTGAAAAAATATGAAATCACTTGCGTTGGAATTGTAATTCTATTGGTTACCACTGAAAAATATAATTATCTACTCTCTCCATGTATGCACATTCCTTAACTTGCCCCTCTTCGCTGTTGAAACGAATGACTCAGGAGGAGATCGTGGGCAGGGAGGATTCCGCCCCAGAACCGTCGCCCTCCCCAACCACTACCCCTGAATTCCACGTCGCAACAGTCGTCCTCTACTCCTCCCCAAGCTCGCACCAAGCAGGAAGCTTGGGTTTTCTGCAGTTTTCTCTCACATGAGATGAAGATTGAGGAAGGAGATCGGTAGAATTTTCTCTTCTTGCCGTCGAGAGTGACCATGGTCTTTCATTTCGACTTACTCGCGATCAACGGAGATGGCAGATGTGGCTCACTTTCTTTTCTGCGACGGCGGTGAGGTTTCCAGAGAGGTATGGATGATGCTAGACTCGCACACGATGCAATTTGTGAGCTGCTAGGGCTGTTGTGGCGAACTTGGAAAGAGAGCCGTGATGGCGATCCTTGTGTTAGCTAGCTTCAGAAGCAATTCGGTAGGTCGACATGGCCGTAGCTAGCTGCTAGTTGCGACGGAGTTTTGATCGGAGGCCAAACATGGTGGGGTGGGGCAGGATGGTGATCGGTTTAAAGACCGGCGTCTGCTTGAGTGGATCCGCTCGTAACGTACAAGATGATGTACGCCTCCCTTTCATTTCCTTGTGTTCCGCTGTTGTGTTTGTCTGTTTTTTATTCTATGATTTTCATGGTTTTAGTGACAGCTTCAAAACCGCTTGAGCAGTGCTTCAAGGGTCTATATATATTCACTGCAGCATTGAGAATCCCATCTGTTTTTTCTGTGGCGCGTGACCCATGAGGCTCCAAGTATCTAGACGCGGTTTTGAGAACTAAGAGGAGGGTCCATAACTCGAGAAAGAGAGGGTAGATCTGTCGATCCTGAAACGGCAACATGACTGTAGAAGGAAACTGTTTTGAGACACGTGGTCAAAACATTCTGTTGAAGTTCAAAAAATCCTCCCGGAGTTCACGTGGCCATGTTGCAAATTATGTTTTATAAAGCAATGGACTTAAGTATCTATTGTTGATGAGACTGTTCACATCAATCGTATATAGATATTGTCCATTAATCTTCACCACTACCTACTTCTTTTACTATTCATAGCATGCAACAAAGCTAGGGAGTGTGCCCACCTCTCTAGATATCGATACCATGTAGGTTATTTCTGTTACGTGAACCCTCATCTGGCACTCAGATTCACCTTCAAGGAGTGCTGGATGACTCTTCACGTACTCATTCAAGTTCGTGTGTTAGATATCGATACCATGTCGGTTATTTCTGTAATGTGAACCCTCATCTAGCACTCAGATTCACCTTCAAGGAGTGGATGACTCTTCACGTACTCATTCAAGTTCGTGTGTTTGAAACCTGATGATCTATGCACTGCAGACGAACTAGGTCTAGAGACGACGACCCAGAAACTATGAAAGAGTCCTACACGGACCCCAGAGGCAGTCCAGCGGTGGACTCCTCCTCCTCGGCCAATCCCTACGACGTGCGCAAGTCAAGCACTAAGTTGTCTTCGTTGAGTGGATATTACCGGTGGTTCTCGGCACTGATCAACAGCGAGTACCGGCGGAAGGACGTGCAGGCGAGCGCAGACGCGGCGGTGACGTACCACGACTCGTTTCTGTTCGGGAAGGTGCCGTTGAGTGTCAAGGTCCGCGCTGCGCTGCGAGGCGGATGGATCGCCCACGTCTGGCACTTCGTAAGCACTCCCCTTCAAACCTCTCTAAATTTTATGTTTTATATATGATTTATATATTGCGCTATAAGTTTTACTCTCCATGAAAATTCTTATCCACGGTCACCCTCTCTAAGTACTCTAAATTTGATGTTCAGTGTAGGCACACTAAATGATTTATAAGTTGTGCTATAAGTTTTACTCTCGGTGAAAATTCTTTTCAACGACGTTCACAATGGTCACCCTCTTTAAGTACTCTAGATTTGATGTTTAGTGTAGGCACTATGTGATTTATATATTGTGCTATAAGTTTTACTCGGTGAAAATTCTTTTCAACGGTTACCCTCTTTAAGTACTCTAAATTTGATGGTTTGTGTAGGTGTACTAAATGATTTATTTAATGTTTTTACCAACCATGTTGATAGTGATCAATGTCTTTTAGTCTTTGTTGATTGAGATCTATAGTGTATTCAAATCATTATGTACCACTACACTAAACATTGATTTGAGTGTAGTATAGATAGTTGTACTCTCAGTAAAAATCTTCATTCAAAGTACAAAGTTATAGTGCTTTTGGATTATTACGTACCACTTCACGAAATATAGGATTTAGTGTAGCTTATTTGAAGATGATTCTGCACGAAACAGGTTGCTTTGGGGTTTTCTTTTTTCTTTTTTATCGGTCTCAGTCATCTTCTTTACAAAAAAAATAGTAAGTTGATAACACCATGGCCAATTTCTGTTCTATTAGCCCTTGGATGGACTCTGGATCCAAAGTTTTTTTTTTTTTTTTTTTTTTTTCTTCTGATTGTTGCATCTAGTTTTTGTTTGCATTGGACAGTATAATATAGTAACCCCTGGTAACCAACCAAAACTAATAATGGGCAGCTATAAAACTGGGGTATATCCAACCCATTTCCATCCCCATTAACTTACCACCCCTTTAGTTTGTTATTAGTCAGGACCTCTTGCTTTTGGTTGGCGCTTTTGGGTGGTACCTATTGGCAGCCACCAGCTAAACATGGTAGCATACTTTGTAAATTCGTAGCTAATTGACATTTCATCGGGAAAATATGAAATCACTTGGGTTGAAATTGTAATTTTATTGGCTATTACTTAAAATTGAATTTTTTCTCTCCGTATATGCACATTGCTTAAGTTGTCGGATGTTGGGGGGTTTACCTTAGTTGGTTGAGAAAATTCTTGTTGAGTTACTTCTGAACATATTCTTTCATTTTATATGGTTGATAATGCAGCTGGAGTTTTTCTTGGCTATCAGTTCTGGCGTCTTATACGTGTATTCCACGTAAGTTTGGTGATTCTAAAATTAAATGAGTTTGTGTCTATGTTTAACCTTTGCGTGGACTAGGTTTTAGGGTTTAGGGTTTAGATTTTAAAGTTCAACTCTAAACCCTAAACCTACCCATGAGGACAACAGTGACTAACATCACAATTATTGAATTTCTTGAACAATTCTAAGATTGGGGAGTCCTTCCTGCCAACTTTAGTTAAGACTCAAATTAATTTTTCAGAAGTGAAAATAAAGAAGATCTTCGATCTGGCGTGAATAAAGTGTCTATTTATTCCACCTCTAAGTCTATGTCTAGATTTTGTCGAAATACATTAAAAATAGCCTTGTTGTTTTTCACTTTAAGTAGCCATCAATTCATTGCTAGCAATCTTGTCTTTTCTCACTCAAATAGTGTTGTTCTTCACTTACTAAAAATCTTACAAAAAAGTGTTGAGGTTTTTGGAACTGAACATACTCAAATTCTTGAAAATAGCAAGTGAAAAACAATGGGTTTGCTACTAGAGATGATGCGCCCCTCTTCTATTGGTTGATGCAGGTATAATGAGCACACCAAAGACAATTGGGTGAACCACGTTCAGAATTGGATAAGTGTGGCCTTTCTCGGCGACTATGTATTCCGGGTTTATAGGTATGAAGTTGCTTTGAAGTACACTAAAAATGATAAATAGTGTCACAAATTCTAATTGCCTTGTTCAATTCTAATTGTCAATTGAGGTACTAATATCACCAACACTATAAATCAGTAATGTATAGATTGATCCAACGAGGTACTTTGTTTGACATATATAAATACAATTACTAATGTGTATGAGTGAATTGTGGATATGTTTGCAGTGAGTCCGTACGCTTGTACTACATGTTTTCTTTTTGGGGCCTCATCGACTTACTCAGTGCACTACCTATTATTTTTTTCTTTAAGTATGTAACGCTCTCATTTTTTTTAATGCATTTAAGAAAAAGTTCGAGTTATTTGTAAAGTCATTCAAAGTTTCGATAAGCTACCTCTCTTTCAGTCTATACTACCAGTCTTTTCACATTCTTGATAGCTATTAGATGTGAAGAGCTTCATGTTCCTTCAACTAATATCCTTATTAGGTATGGATGAGTTCTCTGAACTCAAGTTAGAAATAGTTTAACCATCTTTGAGAAGGGAAAAAGAGAGGTGATGTGTTACCATGGATCTCAGTTGCTATTTTTCTCTTTGAGCTGATTATAGAATTTTAGAGCTATTTAAATTTGAAAAAAATCAATACCCTTTGTTTCTTTGCGTGCTTTACAAATAACAATACTTAAATTTAATTCATTGTATCATATTGATGCTTCTTGTAACGTGTACAGGTCTTCAATACATGGTGGACAGTTCCTTCGGCTTCTTCAGTTTCTAAGAATTATCAGGCAAGAGGTTTTGGTTCCTCAGAATTAGTTTTGATGAGAACTTGGTTCAGGATTTCTAAACCCTAAACCCGAAAACCTAAACTGACCTTGTTGTGTAGAGTGATTTCTTTGATGAGCAAATTGGGCATTGTGGGGAGCACCGTCTTGCAACAAATTCTCTTGCTTGTAACATCTACTTTTGGAGCTGGTAAGATTTTATTGAAGTTGCAACCATACCATGAGGTTTGACCTCTTTAATTTCATTCTAAACAACTACTTTTAAGTCGGCCTTAAATAGCTCAAATTAGTTTGCATATTTTGGATTGCATGTTAAAGAAGAAGAACGCCGGTCTCCGAAGGAGGCCGGCGTGAATAAAGTGTCTGTTCGTTCCACTACTAAGACCATGCCCACAGGACAAGGAATTAGTAAGCTGGAACTACTTCCCTCTCTCGAGGGTAGACACTATGTAACAGGTAGCCAGGAACCACAAACCAATCGACCAACCAACAAATCACACACCAAGCAATTAGCCAACTAACCAATCCTAAAAAGAAGAAGAACGCAAGTCTCTTAAGGAGTTTTGGTCGAACCAACCAAAAATCAAGCAAGTAGTCAAAAACCTCGAAACCAACCAGTCAAAATAACTCAACGCGAGAGAAGAATTTAAGGGGGGTCATGTGTATCGGGGAGGGCTTGATTGTTTTCGATTTTGCGTTTATGTAATAGAATGGACATGGCATATTGAATAGCGATGGTGTTAATGTTTTTAAAGGAGGTTTTAATAGTTTCAATAGGTATCTTGAAGGCATCTTCTAGAGATTTCATAGATGGGATAAAGGTGGTGGCACGAGCGCCGGATGTGATTACAATAAGGGGGTCGACATTCCATCCGAGGGCGATGATGTCGTCAATAAGGGGTTGGTATTTATCTATTTTATTTTGGATTGTTTCCGGGGAAAATCTATCGTTGCAATATGTGAATTCAATGAATTGAATGGTGTAGTCTTGGTTGATGTTATCGGGTGGTGGGTCATTGTATGGTAAGCCTTTAACACAAAGGATGTCTGGTTTGAGCCTAGCGTTGCAATGACATCTTTGGGTCATACACGAGCATGGGAGTAGCCAAGGGGGGACCGTATTCTCTTGTGGATTGTTATTATAAGTACCGGCGTTCATTAGTATAAAACATCTCGATTTATTATAGGAGGTGATTAGTTTTCGGATTTCCCATACCGCTTTATTATGTCTTTTAACAATTAGAGAGTGAATGTGGTGGTTTTGGCATTTGAGTAGGACATGGAGCCATGTGTCGGGGTCCGTTGAGGGGCATATGGGACATGTTATGGATGGGAATCTTTCTATTCCAAAGAAGAGTTGTTTGCGAGCGTTTCCCATATATTGACCCGTACGGAATTTGATGAGGCATGTTATTTGCGAGTCTGAGATGATGGGGTTTTTCCAAAAATTTGTAGAGAGTTCATTGTCTATGTCGTTATTGTTAGTCCATTTTTCTATGTTAGGAATATTTTCTGAAATTGTGTCAAGGTTGTTGTAGAGGTCTTGTTTTTTGAGATATTTGCCTAAAAATCTAATTGGGCCTTTGTCAGGGGTATCTTCTTTAGAAGGCCAATCTTCTTTTTGAAAGTAGTATGGGGTAGCATGGGCATGTTCGTGTGGGTCTTTGGCGTTTTTGTGTGTTTTTTCTCGCCCTTCTTTTGCTAGTTTGTCTGCTTGTTCGTTGCCATCAATGTTAGCATGGGCTCTCACTTTGTGGAGGGTTGTGATTTGTGTACGGTTTTGTAACATTTGGACCATTGATGTTAATATGGTTTGGTCGGGGTGGCTATTGTGAAGGGTAGGATGTGTTATTTGAGTGTTAAGTAGGTAGAGTGCATTTATACAATCGGTGAATATATGTGCGGGTTCATCATTGTATTTTGTTGTGATGATTTGTAGTGTTTTGTGGATGGCCATGAGTTCTGCTCTGAGGATATTTTGTAGTCCATGAAGTCTTTTGGCTAGTTTAATTTCTTTGGTAGAATTATATATGCCATAGCCAGCTTTTTCTCTGCGCCAAGATCCCGGGCTAATTTGTTCTGGTGGTTTAAAGGAGCCGTCGGTGTAATAACTGTATGTGGGGTTAAATTTTTGTGTGGTATGGATTTGATAGTCTGGAAGAGGGGGAGGTATGACAGAGTAGTTTAATGTGTTGTTGACATATTTTAGTTTTGACCAGTTTTTACTTTTGTTTACGGGGGTTTGTATGGGTGTTGGTGGGGCCAGTTTTGTGTACAGTCGGTGTATGCCTAGATTGTTTGTTATGGAGGTAAGTTCCTCAAGTTGTTCTAGGGAATTAAGGGTTTGAGTTTGATGATGGACGCATAGTATTTGTAATGTAGATGGCTCTATTCGGGGTTTTTTTAGCTCGGGTGGAATAGTAGGTTCTTCGTATGGTATTGTGTCTGCTTCAAATATTGCAATGATATGGGAATCTGGGAATGGGTTTGGATGTTGGTTGTTGTTTTGGTACCAATTATTGTTCGGTGTGATGATGATTGTTTTTGTATTGTTTGGATCATGTTTGGCGGCAAGTCTAGCCCAATGTATGGCTTGTTCCATGTCCTTCTCGTTGTGGGGGTGGGCTATGCCATTACCGGTCCATTTGTAGTGAAAAGCCTTTCCTAGGGATCCGAATATTTTGTCTCTTTCATAGGGTGAGTAGAATTTATTTAGTTTGGTAGAACATGTGACCGGGGAAGAGAAGTATGATTGCTCGATATTAAAGGATGAGATCAGTGAGTCTAAAATGACAGTGGGTATTGTGTATTGGGCATTTTTGAGGGGGTCAGTTTTTGGTATTCGGTATTTATACCTTTGGTAGAGCCATATTAGTTCGGTTTCAAAGGGTTGGGTCTTTGGTTCGATGTTTGTAGGAGTTTGTAATTTTGTATTATATTGATTCCATAGCCATTGGAGTCGGGTGAGGGGGATGGTGTGTAAATGTCGGCCGTTTTCTTCAAATAGATGTGCTTGATTGTTATCTATTTGAATAGTGTTTGAGGATGTGAGGATATCATTTTCGGGGTTGCATTCTGTCGTGTAGATGTTTAAGAGTGGGATTATTATGGGTGGTGTTACGGACCTTGAGTCTAAGAATTGTTCTTGTGGATGGTGGGCAAGGATGATATCTGAGTATATTTTGTTTTGGATCTTTTGATAGTATTGTTTTAATATTTCAGTGTTATGTGTGGAGGTATTGGTGTCATGTCGTGGAAAAAGGTCTCTTTGGGGGAGCCATTTATTGTATGTATTATCATTGTGTTGCCATTGGCATAGATATTTTGTGTAGGTATTTTGTATGTTATTTGTGTCTGTGTGTTGGATATGTTTATGGTTTATGATATTATTAATGGGGTATGTGGTAGGATTTTTGGGGATGTATGTTGGGGGGCGGGGGTGGTATGTATGTGGAGGGTTAGGGGGATTGGTTGGTGTGGGAATATTTCTTGGGATGATGTTATTGTTGAGGGTGATGAATGGATCTTTAAGTGTATGAGAGTACGAGTGTATGTTGCAAGGAGTATGACATATAGTGGGGCATGTTAGGTGGCAAAATAGTTGTTTAGCAACACTTAGGGCACTTTTGATTAGTTTAGATGGGGTGAAGTGGTAGGTTTTGAAGTCCTCATTGTTCATGATGTGTGTACCGTTAGGTAAAGTAATTTGGTTTAGTTCAAAAATATTTTTTGAGAGGAGTTTTTGTAGAAGCTTTTGGGAGAGTTGGGCATTGAGTGTGTTATGATTTAATGTCTCTTGGCGCCATAGTATTTCTAGTGTTGTAGGATTAGTGAGGAAGTTTGAGAGCGTACTTTTAAGGTGGGCTTTAGCTATATGTTTTAATAAGAAGAATGTTCGTGTTATTGGTGATCTTATACAGTCACTTTTTTTAATTCTTGGTATGTTTTCGGCACCACCATATTGGGCAAGGACATAGTGAGTTAATCCATTATATATTTTCCCAAGTCTTCCTTTATCGTTTAAAGCATTTTGCAGTTGTTCGCCTATACATCGGAGGTATGCGTTTTTGAGGGAGAAAGCTTCAAGTCCAAATAGGTTATGTGGTAGTTGGGTTATTGCGTTTGACATACATTTTGGTAATCCACATATGGTTTTTTGTATGGCTATTATTTTTTTATCAAGTTTTTTGATAGCTGGCATAGAGTATGGTACACCGTAGAAACTATATGCCACACCTGGGCGTAGTACGGTATCAACCATTTTTATTTTTTGTTTCATGGTGGCTGGGCATGTTGTTAGTTCTTTGCATTGTTTGATGAGTTTCGTCGTTGTGGTGTGGATTTGGATTTTCCATTTTAGTGAGGGAACAAGGTTTGTGCCTAAGTATATGTATGGTTCATTTTGGTGTAGTATGGGGATCGGTTGATTGCGGTAGTTGATGTTCGAGGCTTGCATTAGGGCTTTGAAAGTGGTAGGGTTCAATTTGGATTTGTTTGGGCATCCGGTAGCGGCACATTTTGGGACACCTACCTCCATACCGGCCCATTTACAATATCTATCAATTTTATTTAGTTGTATTTGGATTGATTTTATTTTGTTAGTTATGGTGGCTAGGTCATCTGCGTATGCGGCAGAGTTTATTATGACCTGTGATGTGCCAAACGTGTATCCGTAATTTCCTCTTTCTAGCCATCTGAGTAGTGGTTCTAGAAATATAATGAATAGGTATGGGCTGAGGGTATCCCCTTGTATAGTTCCTCTTTGGATGGGTATAGGTTTTGTTTTCCCAAAGTGTTCACCGGTATAGCATGTAGATGATTTAGAATATATGTTTCCAACAAGTGTAGTTGCATCTTTTGGGTAACCAAGGTCCATCATTATTGCTAGAAGTCGGGCATGGTCAATTGAGCCAAAGGCATTTTTGAAGTCCACGTATAGTATGTATATATCTTGGTTAGTAAACTTTGCGTCTTCTAGTGCGGCTATTATAGTTTGTATTTGTCGTGCGGTACTTCTCTCTGCTCTAAATCCTTCTTGACTATCATGTAGGATTTTGAATTTTTCGCCGTATGAGGATAGTATGGAGGTGAGTGTACTGGTAAAGAGTTTGTATATTGTGTTAGCTAGTGCAATTGGTCTATGGTTGGGTAGTATGGACGGGTCGCCTTTTTTGTATAGTAGAATTGTTGTACTTAATTTCCATGAGTTTGGTATCTGTTTTTGTTTATAGCAGTGGGAGAAGAATAGAAATAATAGCTTGTGAAATCTTGGAGGCATGTTTTTGAGTATTGAGTTTGGTATGCGGTCTGGACCTGGGGCTTTATTGTTTCCAAGATTTTGAAGGCATGTGTCGTATGTCGCTCTGTTGAGGTATTTATGTAGTGGAATTTCTGGTTCGCCCCGTTTGTCAAGGGTATATCCGTCCAGGTCGTGCCAAGGGTATTGGCGTATTGCACATGTGCATTCTATTGTATGTTGTGGCTGATAATTACATGTTGGTACCGTTGGTCTATTGGTTTTTGTTTGTTGGTTAAATATTTCATTCGCAATGTCTTCGGGGCTGGTTAGAATATTATTATATTGATCTTTGATACAATCCATTGGTGGGGATTCAAGGTTTTTGAAGACTTTTTTGTTAATTTTTTTGGGGCTGATTTCGTATAGTTGTCTGTATTTTGAGATGGCTTTTTTAATGTTTTCTTTTGTGTATTTTGTGATTATTCTCCGGGCTTGTATGTTGGCATTTTTTGCAATTAGCGCGATATCTTTTATCCATGTATCGTGGGGAAGGTCCGGAGGCGGCGGGGTAGGGATTTGGATGTGTTGCATAGTTAGTAGTTCGTTGTGTATGGGGTGGTTACGCCATTGAGGGTTGTTTTTTACAATTCTAATGGTTTTACGTATGGTATGGTATGTGGTTAAGTGTTGTTTCCAAGTTTTAGAAAGTTTGCGGGGTAGATACCCGCCTTGTTGAGAGGTTCTGTTTGTCATTTGGGGTAATGGGTGTGCTCTACAAGTTTGTTCTAGTGTATCAGAGATTTTATTGATGAGTTTGTCTAGAGAGTGGCATGCTTCTTGCCATTGTGCTTGTGTTAATTGACTATTGTTTTCAAGAGTATTTATGAGGGAGTCTATTTGTATGGAGTTCTCTTCGAAGAATTTTGTGTTGAATTTTTCTATGTTGGTTTTTGGGATGGGGTTGAGTATGCGCATAGTGTCTTTGTTTGGGATTGTAAGAGTTCTACTAATTAGTGTGTTATTTGGGATGTGCAATTGTATGGGTGAGTGGTCCGAGTTGAGAATAATATCTTTGTTTGTTGTGGAGGTGCATTGTGTATTGTTGTTTGTATTTATATAGAATCCATCTATTAGACTCCAATCACTATAATTGTAGCCACCTTGTCTAGAGAATTGTGTATCGGTATTGATGTAAGTGAAGTTTAAGTTTTCTGTGAAGCGGCGCCATTGGTAATCAATGTTTTGAGGGGGGGTGTGGTGGTTTCCATTTTGGCGGCCAATTAGCGCTATGTCTCTATTGAAGTCTCCACATAATAGGTATGTATGATTGGGATGATTATTAATATGGGATGTAATAGTGTTTTGTATATCTAAGAGAAATCTAGTATCTTCGGGATGGGATGGCATATACATGTGAAAGATTAACCACGGTTGTAGTGGGTGATTAGTGATTTTAATTATTTGAATGTATGGTGATATGTGCATTGGGGTAGGGATTTTGTTGATGTTGCCTGGGAATGTATATTTTTTGTGTATTAATGTAAGGAGGCCACCGCGGCCCGGTGTGTATGGTCTCCTTTGTTGCATGCATCTTGTAAGTGCATGTGTATTGTTAAAGATGAGTTTATAGTTTTGAAATATATTTTGTATATATTTTGTAGATTTTGTGGCGGTTAGTTTTGTTTCTTGTATAACTATAAGAGCCGGTGGTGTGTCTGTGTTTGTAACTAAAGTTTGTAAGCTAGGAAGGGCAGTGTTTAGTGAGGAGGCATTCCATGTGATTATGTATGTATTTTCTTGGTTTGGTCTAATGTTTTGGTTTTGATTTTGAGGAGGGATGTAGGGAAGAGGTGGAGGTGGGTGGGTGTATTCTGGTATAGGGTCTAGACATTTTAGTGATTCATTTATGAGGTTGTTAGGGAGGTAAGGGAATTTTAGTTTTATTATATCATTTGAGGGTGGTATGTCTTGACTATGTAAGAAGTCGTATAGTCTTTTATGTATTGAATTCTCATTGTTTATAATATTTTGGTTGTCTACTAGGAATTCAGTATAGGGGTGTGGAGTGTAAATGTGTCGTTCTGGTGGATTTTGTAAGGTTAGTAAGGTTTGTAGGAGTGTATTAGTCCATGTAATTGTGTTCAAATTTTGTGGATTTAGAAGTTGGTTACATTCATCTATGTTTGGATGAGTAGTGATTATTAGTGCATATAAGATGTGGGGTGGTGGATGCATATTTTTTTGTTGTACGTATTGGGCAATGTTTGGGTGGGAAGTGTTGTGTATGTGGTGTAATGTATGTGTGTTTTTTAGAAATGGTGCGAAGGGTTTTCTAATGTGTTCATATTCTGGTTGGAGTTTTATGGTATTAGGCATAAAGTAGATTTTGGCATTTTTCTTATGTGATGTAGGATGTCTTTTTAGTATATTGGGCATGGGTCCCGGGTTGGTTTCAATGTCTCCTCCTAGAAGTAGTAGAAGTTTGTGGTATATATGTTTAGTGGTGTATTTTAAAGGCTTTGTTGTGTTATTAATGACTTGTTGGTTTGGGGGTAGGTGGATGTTTGTATTTTGTGTGTGAGTTGTGGGTTTATTTATTTTTATAGTAGGTGTAGTTGTTTTCGTCTTTAGTTTATTTTTTGTCCATGTGTTTTTTGTGGTTGTTTTTGTTTTAGTAGTGTATGGATGTATGTATGATTGGCTGTATTTTTTCTTGGTTGTTTTTGTCCGTGTGCATATGTAACTATTATGTTTAAGACTATTTGTATGTGGGTTTATGTTGGTTTTTAAAGTGGCTTTTAAGTCCCTTTTTTCATATGCGGTGTTATTATATACTTTGTGGTTTGTACAATTGTTTGTTTTGGTGTTTGTATTAGTATTTGGTATGAAATATGTTTTGGCATTCTTTTTGTGCGAAGCGGGGTGTCTATTTAATATGTTCGGCATAGGTCTTGGGTTAGTCTCCATGTCGCCTCCAATTAATATTAGTAGTTTGTAGTAGATGGGTTTTTTTTTGTTTTGTTTTAGAGTTTTTTGTTTTTGAGTGTGGCTTTGGTATTTGTGTTTTTTTGATTGTATGTGTTTGTCTTTGTATGTGCGTATGTATATGTATGTGTTTCGTTGATGGTGTGTGGTTGTCTTTGTGTGTGTGTATGTAGTTTTATGTGGTATTACATTAGTATTCTTTTGTATGTTTGTATTAGTGTATGTCACAATTTTTGTCTTGGTATTTGTATCAGTATCTTTGTTAGTATTTTTGTTAGTATCCGTATGAGTACACGTACCAATATTTGTATTGGTATTTGCATTAGTATAAGTATCAGTATTTATGTTTATATACTTACCAGTATGTGTATTATTATACATACCAGTATTTGTATCAGTATATTTATAAGTATACACATAGGTGTATGTATCAGTATACGTATCAGTATATGTACCCGTATATTTAAATAATGAGTTTTCTAAAAGATTTGTTTCTAAACATATTTTGTCTAAAAATATAATTTCTAAAAACAGATTGATATTTATTTCAAAAAGATTCATATATATTCTTACTTTTATTAGGATTTCTATTTTTAGCAAGTCTATTTTTGGCGCGCACGTCGCGCCAAAAGACGGCCTCCCGGCCATCCCCGCTTCAATCCGACTTCCACACATTCCCAACAAATTTCTACTCTTTAAACGCAAATTCTTCTCATCTTTATATATTTCAAGTTTAATTTTACTATTAACTTTACTTTTATCTCTATAATTTGTATTCCAACTTCTATTTTTAGTATGTATTGATTTGTTTTTAGTACCTTTTCTACTTATTTTTAATCTAGAATTTGTGTTTCTCATTACTAATTTGGTTAATTTTCCATCCCTTATTTTGGATTCCCTTAGGAAGCATATTCTATATTTAGTACTGTTTTTTGTTGCTATGTTCTCATTATTTGTATTCTTATGATAATGGTTTTTTACATTACCCTTTATTTTCTCCTTACATATCCTCTCCGATTTTGTTTTTTTATTTTTAATATTACTTGCTCTATTTAAAACCTTTGAAATTTTATAAATATCTATCTTCTTCATATATAATTTATTATATCTCTTTCTACTCTCCTTGATTTTCCTATTTTTTGCCATTTTAATATTCATTGTCTTTTGATGGTTTTTGGGTTTAGATTCCCTTCTACCCTTATGTATCTTTATTACAAAATTTCCATTATTGTTTTCATTATTAATGTTTCTTTTTTTGTTATATGTAGTTATGATACTTATTTTCTCCTTCTTTTTATTATTTATTCTAATTCCATCATTTTGTTGTTGTTGTTGTTGTGGTTGTGGTTGTTGTTGTGGTTGTGGTTGTGGTTGTGGTTGTGGTTGTGGTTGTGGTTGTTGTGGTTGTGGTTGTGGTTGTTGTGGTTGTGGTTGTGGTTGTGGTTGTGGTTGTGGTTGTGGTTGTTGTGGTTGTGGTTGTTGTTGTTGTGGTTGTTGTTGTTGTGGTTGTTGTTGTGGTTGTGGTTGTGGTTGTGGTTGTGGTTGTGGTTGTGGTTGTGGTTGTGGTTGTGGTTGTGGTTGTGGTTGTGGTTGTGGTTGTGGTTGTGGTTGTGGTTGTTGTTGTTGTTGTTGTTGTTGTTGTTGTTGTTGTTGTTGTTGTTGTTGTTGTTGTTGTTGTGGTTGTTGTTGTTGTGGTTGTTGTTGTGGTTGTGGTTGTGGTTGTGGTTGTGGTTGTGGTTGTGGTTGTGGTTGTGGTTGTGGTTGTGGTTGTGGTTGTGGTTGTGGTTGTGGTTGTGGTTGTGGTTGTTGTTGTTGTTGTTGTTGTTGTTGTTGTTGTTGTTGTTGTTGTTGTTGTTGTTGTTGTTGTTGTTGTTGTTGTTGTTGTTGTTGTTGTTGTTGTTGTTGTTGTTGTTGTTGTTGTTGTTGTTGTTGTTGTTGTTGTTGTTGTTGTTGTTGTTGTTGTTGTTGTTGTTGTTGTTGTTGTTGTTGTTGTTGTTGTTGTTGTTGTTGTTGTTGTTGTTGTTGTTGTTGTTGTTGTTGTTGTTGTTGTTGTTGTTGTTGTTGTTGTTGTTGTTGTTGTTGTTGTTGTTGTTGTTGTTGTTGTTGTTGTTGTTGTTGTTGTTGTTGTTGTTGTTGTTGTTGTTGTTGTTGTTGTTGTTGTTGTTGTTGTTGTTGTTGTTGTTGTTGTTGTTGTTGTTGTTGTTGTTGTTGTTGTTGTTGTTGTTGTTGTTGTTGTTGTTGATTTTGGATAATAATAATTTTTTTGGATTTGTTATTAGTGTTTAGTGTTTTGTTATAAATTGTGATTTTTGGTATTATAGTATCTAGGGATACTTTATTTATTATTGTTTTTTGTTTTTTGTTTTTAGTATATATATATACTATAAATGTAGTTTTTACCGCCGCTACATTGGTCACCGCTAGTTTGACATGTCCATATTGCCTTCGATTTCGAGTGTATCCGGATGGTCGGCTTGGAGGGTTTCCAAGGTGATTCTCATTTGTTTTTGGAGAAGGGCTATTTGGACTCTTGAGTTTCTATTGGATTCGGCTTGGACTTTGTCCGCATATATTCTGGCTTCCTCCACAATCTCATCTTTGAGCAAACTCATTTCTTTCCTTATTTCCCCCATTGTTGTCACTGCACCTTTGTTTACAGCTTCTTCAACCATTCGGTTGAGGTCCGATTTGGTGAAGTTTTGTGTTGGTGCATTTTCCAAAGCTTGCACGGTGTTGGCTAGGGCAGTGTTCACATCGGTGAAGCCAAGTCGTGCAAGCTCTTCGGCCGTTGGTGCATTTATTCCATCCAAACTTTTTGGATGGGGACAAAATTCAACATACTTTCCTAATATTTTTGCGTTTTGTTTGACAAACTTTTTGTATACAGCCGCATTTAGACATTGGACATTGCAAGACCCTATATGTTTATTATTTTCCAATCGAAAGAAGACACCTGCCACATTTCTTTCACCCATGTATGCTTTTATACCTTCTTCTAGTGACGAGGTGGACTTGGTCTTGTTTAAATTTTTCACAATTAGAACTACGGCATTTTTCTTCGCTTTATCATCTTCCGACATTTTTTCCTTGCTTGCAAATGATGCATCCATCAGCTCATTGGAAAATGAAATTTTGAGTGACCTTATCCTTTTAGCTTCCTCCGGTGACGGTGCTTTAATCCAAGCAAAGTCCGCCCCTTCATTTTTTTGGATATTGGTCACTTCAAAATCTAGACCTCTAGAAAAACCATCCTTCACGACTTCTTCAAACATATTATACCATTTCTTGCTTTTGAGATTTGCACTATTTACTCTTATAGAGAGTAAACTAGCAATGGCAATGGAGTCAAAGGATTTGCTCACTTTTCCCCTACAATTTTGTTCATCCAATTTGAGGATGAACGGTCGAAGACCTTGTAGGAGCCCCATTCCATCCGTTTTAGGATTTTTGAGGTGTACTTTGATTGACCCACTCCATCTTTTCGACCCATGGTAACACATGATTGCAATGGGTTCACCAAGTATTTCCCCCACTTCAATGTTCATGTGTTTCAATCTTGCAACGACCATATTCATCACATCATCTTTTAGTATCACAAGTTCCCCTAATTCAAAGAAGATGGCAATGTGATAATCCAACGCAAACCCGTTTTCATCAATCTCAAGCTCATGAGGGAGTTGGGTTAGATTGTAATGATTGCCCCCTTCCCTATCATTCCTCTTGGAAGGCCATTCTTCTTGAATGACATATGGGAAGGCGGGGTTGGACACATTACTTTCCAGTGCTTCCTCATGACTTATACCCATTCTAACCATTTCACTCACAGAATACTTTGGTTCCATAGGAAGATCTTGGTCCATGGCAAGTGCATTGAGTGCATGAAATCCTAGCCAAAAGGGAGGACGTTGAAATTGATGAATTTCTTTGCCCTTAACCTTCTTTTGGCTTGAAAGGATTTGTGCACCACTAGACCTTTTTTGACTCACAATTTCTACTTCAATCATTTGACTGTCAGAGAAAAGCTTTTTGGAGGTAGATGCAATACTTGGAGTTGACGCCATTCTGTACAAAACAAAAAGAAAGAATTGAAGTTTGTATTTGTTTTTTCCATTCAAATGACTTCTTATCACCTTAACTAAAACCTCATTCCACAAATTAAGTTGTGGGCCTATTTGAGAGTTTATAGTTAAGAAGAAGTACTTACTTGCAACAACATTGGTAACACAACTTATGCAAAGTATACACCATTGTTTAATGACCATTTGCACCATCTTATGGAAGAAGAAGGTGCTCAATGGGGGGCTGTTATGTTGCCTAATATTTACAACACACACACACGCATGGGAGGTGCCAGAAAATAGGTCACCTCCCCAAGTAAGTGAAAATTTATAGATGATTTGTGCGAATGTCGATGGGTTTGCAAAATAAGCCCATTGATGACAGAGACAAATAACTAGTAAGGGGAGTGAGAGGGGGTATTGACCTGATTGTCTTGAATTGGCTTTCTTGAGACAGGGGCTCTCCTCCCAGTATGTCCACGCAGTCTTCTTCCTCCTGCGTAGGTTGCTTTCTTGTGTCTTCCAAGATTTGACTGCACTCCACCGAGTGCTTCCTATCTTCTGTCCTCGAATCTTAATGAGTGTCCGTTGCGTGTTTGGAGGTTTCCCGCTCTTGCCCCTAGGCCTCAAAGCTACGTAGGCAGAGCCCACTTGTTCCTCAGGCCACAAACCCTTGCAGGCAGGGTTCAGTTCCTCCCGAGGCCCCAAACCCTCGCAGGCACAGTCCAACTGCACCCCAGACCCCAAACCCACGCACGTCCTTCCCACTTGACCAAGTTCTCTTCTGTTGTCACCTCCTGCCCTCCAGCCTTCTTGCCTCGATCGATGGTGCTCGTCCCCTACTGTCTGAGTTCGCCAGTACTTGTGTGCTTCCGCCTTGTGCCCACTCCACAGTTTGTGGTCGTGGTCGATATGTTCTGGTCCGATTATCTTGTACTCATGCTCAATATCTCCTCCCGACCTCCGACTGTCTGTAGCAGACGTGCTGCTCCCGAACTTTCTGCCCTCGAACTCTGTGCTCCACTCAGCGCCTGGGTGTGCGCACACCTCGCACTCTTGCTCCGCCTCTCCACAGTTTCTTCTTGCTCCTCGGCTGTTTGTGACAGATGTGTTGCGCCTGCGGTCGTCTTCACGTCCCTTCCACCGGAGCTTAGAAACAGATTTGTTTCTGTGGCTTTTGTATACTCTCCTCCAGGCGAACCTACAGCAATGCCCCCTCCTGTGCTCTCCGTGCTCAGGCCCTGAATCGTTGCTTGTGGGTTTTTTGTGGCAGGGCCTCCTGCGACCTTGATCTTCTACTTGGGTTGCAGCGGACGGAAGTTGTGAAGACGATCTCCTCCAACAGACCACACCTGCTGCGGAGGAGACGACAGCTACTTGGAAGTGTGACGGCGCACCACGATTCTCCGTCCTTGCAACCGCTTCAGGTCCGTCTTGGGGTTTGGGTGGGGTAGGAGGTTGCTGAAGGTTGGCAGCGGTCCTGCGTAGATCTGCTGTGTTGTGTCGGGAGGGGGGCTCACCACGTATGTTGCCCTGTCTCCAGGTTGTGGTGGCGCGGAAAAGTGGCGGCGTCCTTGTGCAGCGACGGCCAACAGGAGCTACGACTGGAGGCAGCAGGGATTCCTTCGTTCCGTGTACAGGTAAGGCTCCAAGTCCTGCGATCTTCAGCTGATCTTCAGTGTTGTACCCCTGTGGATCTTGATCTTCCTTGTGCTTGTAGCTTCGCCTTCTTGTAGGTCTCACGTACGTTCTGTCTCCTGCGGGGCGGCTTATGCACGGATCTACTGTTGATTTTAGTGGTGCTTCATTGCTGTGCAGGTGACGTAAATACTGAGGACGATACAACATGGATAGGCAGGGGTCAGTATGCTTACATGTAACCAACAAGGGATTAATAGAAAACAAAAGGAGAAGGGTAAGAGATTCATCACAGATCTTGGGCGTCCTCGATAGTTGCGAGATCAGCAGCTCTTTCTTCCGCCAGCCACCTCTTAGGTACGAATTCTCCCTGTATACTGCGCAAATGGTTCCTAGCTTCCTAGGAGCATGGACAGTGGGAGTGCGCAGTAGAACAAAGTGAGAGGACTTGAATGTAGGGCGGGAGCATGTTTTATACCTTGTGATCTGTTGATGTCCGATGGATGTCGTTATGGTTGATGAGCGACGTCGTTCATGAGTTTGTGGTCGTTTAGGGTTGTCTGCTTCTGGTTGCCGTTTGATTTCTTCCTGACGGCTGTGGTGCCGTTGATTTCTTCCTGCCGTTTGATCTATTTTGGTTCTGGGTTTGTCGTGGCAGCTAGGGTTTCGTTGATAATATACTTTCCTGGTTTTCGAATTGCTCCTGCCAGCATGTACTAGAAATTTGCAAGGAGGGGAGAGTGTAATTGGAAGGTTGGTGGGAGTGCTTACTTGTGTCTGAGCGTCTCTTGTTGTTGCATGGCGCTTTGGGGTCTTGTATGCATGCTGATGTTGTTGTGGCTGTCTTATGGGGTCTTGCGAGATGTGAGTCCAGGGGGTTGTTATTTCTCCTGCTTGTGATGCTGTTGCTTCTTCGTGTACTGCAAGTGGTGGCTTCTCATATTTGCTCTTTGTGCTTCCTCTGTTGATACTGTTACGGTGTCTTATTCTGCTGGTTGCAGCCTGCCTGGGAAGTGTGCAGTCTGTCCTGGAGGTACCTGATAAGAAACATGTGGTAATTAAGTAATTGATAGGTGTGCGTACCTTGCTGCTGGTTGAGTTGATCCTGTGATAGTGTTGGTGTTTCGGATTTCGTGACTTGGATCTGTTCCAGCTGCTGATTTGTGGGGCTTTCACTTCTTGTGTGCCTGGTTTCGGTGGTGTATAATATCTTCCCTTGTTTTTTGTCTTGATATTTTCTGTCCATATTCTCCACAGTAATGCTTTGTTATGGGAGTAAAATGAACGAAAGGTGAGGGAGCTTACCTCACGGGTGTTGATGTCGTCCGTTGTTATTTGGTGTCTTGTTGATGGTGGCTGATTCTCTGTAACTTGGGGCCGTTCTCTATGCCGCAGTTGGAGGAGTATGTGTTGACACACCGGCTTGGTCTCAGCGAATTGTACGGCGGGGACGGAGGATGCGCAGTGGATTTGCGGCCGGTTCAGGATGCGCGGCTGGTCGAGGGTGTCCTTCTGGTCGAGGATGTGCGGTTGGTAACGTTTGTTCGGTACCTGCAAAGGCTGTGCAGCTAGTACCGCAGGGGATGTGTAACTCGTGCAGCAGAGCTCTTCGTTGGTCTGCTGGAGTTTGTACGTGAGCCGTCTGTGCGCTGCTGCGTGTCTCTCCAGACTGTATTCCGGCGTCTTTCTCATGCTGCTGATGTTTGTCTGGGACTGCTCTAGTTGATGTTGGTTTGGTGGCACTTGTGCAGGTACATGTGGTTGGTGTGACGAAGTCTCGGCGCCCCACTTAGAGTGGTGTTGCTCCATGTCAATTTGCGCCTGTTCTTGTTTTAATCTGCCTAGGTTGGGACTACTTCGTGACCTCTTGGGATGGGGGTTAGGCATTCTTGAAAAAACCATAATAGCCACTAGAAAGATACCACTATGTTTGTGCAAATGCTGAAACATTACAAAGTAAATAATATGTATGTGTAACTTAGCTGAAATCGGCGATTGTTGGTCCTTGTGAGCAGGTCTTGCATTTCGGTGTTCGTCTTGTGTCCATTGTGGATATGGGTCGATCTTGTGCATGTGCTTGTGTCCTAGTTGAGGAGGTGATAGGTGTGGTGCATCTAGTCGTGGTACGGTACCCAGATCTAGATCCATATGTGCAAAGTTGACATGGAAGTACAAGATCTAGGGCCAGATCTGGGCCAACACAGAGTCCCCACTTCAGATCTACTCTCCCATATCTATGCTAAATCTTTGCACCCATATCAGCTTATGACAACAGATCAAGAGATTGCAATCCCTTCCAACACTACACATCCTAGAAACACCATGTTAGCACAAAACGAGGCGCATAATGGGATTTGCAATGAGACCCAGCAACCCTCACTGCCTTATGCTTCGTGTTTGCGCCTAACACCTATCCCTCCTCACCAGGTTTTGCGGAGCTACTCGCTAACCATCTCTTTGTGGCCTGGTCAGTAGATTCACCATAGAAGAGCGAGTGATTGCATGTTACTACTAGATGAAGTGTAATTTTGATTAGGTTTGAGGCATATATATTTTACACCAAAATTTGAAGAGTAACTTAATAATTACTCTTCGTAACGCCCGCGTGTCGTTTGTTGTAAGGGCGCCCGGCGTACCTCACCTCGCGTGAGGTACCGTTCCCGGACGTTCCTGGGAAAACGTCCCCCGTTCCCGGGCCTCACGGGCGGGAGGCCCGCGTTTCTATGTGTTCGCTTGGGCGTTACGCCGGGGGAGGCCCTCCCGGCCGAGTCTCACGCGATGTGAGGCCCTCCTCGTCGGGCTACCGCCCTCCTCGTCGGGTACCTCACATCGCGTGAGGCTCAGCCGGGAGGGCCTTCCCCTATACAAATAATCTACGAAACTACTACCTCAATGCTACATACTGTGACATTATGTTGTTGTGGATGTGATGCAGCATTTTTAGTTGCGGGCATTTTTCATTATGTGGAATCCTACGCAACCTCACAAGAGTGTCTCGAGGAGGGTTGCGTCAACTTTTGGGATGCCTTCTACTTCATCATTGTCACTGTATGTCCACCCCCAAGCTTTTGTTATTTTTAATACTTTATTTTAAAAACTTCAAACTATTTTTTCGGAGATTAAGGTTTATTTTTTTAGTTTTTTTTTTCTTTTCATATCTCCATTTTCTACTTTCTACTTTCTATTTTATGTATATGGTATTTTATTTTTAATTATTGTTATGCAATTGCGTACACTTAACTTTGAATGCCTCTTGGGAAAAAAAATCTTAATTGTGAACCTTTTCCTTCTGGGGTTCAATACTCTAAATTCCCAAGAGTCCCTTGAGGGAACTCTTGGGAATTTAGGGGTTAAATCCCATGTTGTAAAATTTGAAAGATACTAATATATGGGAACTTTGTTGTAAAGATTTCTACCGTTGGATATGGCGATATATCCCCAAACACACAAGTGGGACAAGTGGTGGTCATTTGCACTATTATTGCAGCGTTGACGATTCTTCCAATTCAAATTGGAAAAATCACTTATCTTGCTTCTCGAAGGTATCCAAATTGATTGATATATGTGGAAAAACATACCCTTTGCTTCCTCAACTATCTAGCCAAAGTGTTGAATATAAGTACTTTTACCATAACTATGATGGTAAACAAACATCAAGATTATCTTCGTAGTACACATAATTTTATGGTCATTTCTTTCTTAGCATACCTTGAATTCCTTCTATGGTAATTTTTTTTTAATATTTGTATGAACAGACCTTATGGAGGATCTTTCAAAGAGAGGAAGATAATTCAATCCCGGTACCTGATTCTAAGTGGCATTATCTCCTTTCAAGAATTGCAAACCTATCTTGCGGAATTCTACAATCCTACTCATTGCGAAGGTGCGTTGCTCCAAACTCATCTATTTGAGAAGATTTGTTGATTATGATTCATGTTAAAACATCTAACATACAAATGAAGAAGGCGCTTTTATATCTATTAAAAATGAATCCTAGTGGTTGTATAGTACAGATGTGTTAAACGGTATGGTATAATTTCAGCTAATATATTTACCTTAAATAGAAGTGCTGGAAATACAATTTGTGTCCCATGGATAATAGAATTGTACAAAAAGTTGCTTTGCGTTTGTTGGGCAATTTTGTAACATTAGAGAACGTTTTTGGCATTCTCAACATCTACACTAGCTCGATGACCCTTGTAAGGTAAAACTCACCTTGTCTTCAATCCTAGTTCTTGCTAGGTAAACCCTAACGTTTTAGAATAATCCTGAACTTCAAACTTGCTTTCCTTATTTTTCTGCAGATATGGAGATATATCCATTGCGAGTGACCATATTGGGACCCTACAAACCCTCGTGAGCAATAAATCTTCATTATTAACCCATAATTTGCTTAACTAGTTACCCTAGTTTGAAATCCTTGCTTTTGTCATTCTTTTTGGGATTAAGGACGCGTGTTAATTGGCAGGTTTCAGCTGAAGCAACTACTGTCACTTTATGATGGATTAGTGGAGTTCATTGAGGGCTCTCCCATCAAACAAACCGACTTGGATAGGATTTGTGCCAAGCGTGCAACTGAATTTTTCTTGCTTGCAGACAAAGAAGCACATGTTAGTACTAGATCTATGGCCCCTAGGGATTAGGTTAAGCATTAGCATTTTAGAATTAACCTTTAAGGCCAAGCGACCCGATTCTAGTCGTCTTCGGAATTTCCTGGATGTCGTTGGCGGGTAGATTGTGACGCCAAAATCATCCCGCATGGAGCATCCTAGAAATTCGAGAGACAACCAGAATTGGGTCGCTTGGCCTTTTACAAGGTTAAGGGTTAGTTCAATCTTCCAAATCTTATTTGGTCTTCCTAAGTTGATATCTAAGTTTGATATGATTGATATTAGGATTTAGGATTTGACTGCTTTGGGTTGAAATTAGGGTTTGGGACTAATTTTATTAATTTTCCAACCAAGAAAAATCCAAATGTTCTTCGGTTTGTTTTCATATGTAATCACTTATCCTTCTTTGTTTTTTATATGAAATTTTGTGACAGGATCAAGATGTGGAGGATGCGGCACAAATAGTGAAAGCGCTTGCAGTTGATAGGTTTTGCAACAAAGGCGTTCGCATTACTGTGGAAGTGTTGGTGCCTATGACCAAATCTAGTGCTGTGTGGGATCATACTGATAATCAAGTGGACGTTGTATGTCCCACTCAATTTCACTACAAAATGATCGCGCGGAGGTAAAATATTTCATCATCCATATTGTTGTTTACTTGGACTTGGACTAATGTTAAAAATTCAAAGAATCATGTGAAGGTTTGATTAGAAATAAGGTGTTTTGTAGATTTCACTTTGAATTCTCTAAATTACCTCATACTTTGTATTAATAGATTAGAGAAATTATGGCTTTTATTATGGATACCATAATCTAATTATCCCTAATGGTGCCACCTATACTAACTATTTACTCAGTCCAATGACTTTTTGTATTTAATGATTTATTTCTATCAAGAGCAAAGATATTAGTACTACTAACATAGGAGGAGCTTCCTTTGACACACTAGGGAAGTTTATCGACTTAAGTTGAAGTTTTTTATTTCTATCTATATAGGTTCAAAGTGTCATGTCTATTTTTATCTTAGGCACTTTGAGTTACTTCACTCAACGTCATATACTAAGTGTAAATCTTGATATTTTGAGTTGTCTTTTAATTTGAGGTTGGATGTGAGTGCATGTAGCTGCTTTGTGAAAGGATTATACACATTCATAACAAACCTTTTCACTTCGGAAACCAAGCTCAAGAATGTCAACCAAAATTCCTTTGTGGCAGAGTATATTCATAGTTTTGATAATGAGGTTTATCCTCTCATTTTTCCAAGGGCTTGTTGTGGCATGCTCTTTGAAGAGGTATGTAATATAACTTTTTGATTGCCTTATTTTAGGGGTGAAATCCCAGTCTTTTCTTCAATTGAGTGAATGAAAATGTTTATCTTTTTAGGTTTTTAATGACTTTGTTTTAGATTTGAATATATTGTCATGTAGGTTACTTTCAATGATAGTCTTGTACTAGCAAGGCAACACTATTAAAAGTGTCTAGTGTCTAGTATTTTTTCTTAGTGATCTCACTTTTTAAGTGCATAAAAAAAATCATAAACTTCTAAGATGTTCTTGCCTAACTCATAAGTATCATGTGTTTATGTACATTTGTGTGCACCAGGTTGTGGAGTTTGTCTTTGAGAATTACAATGTGGTGCTTTTTGCACTCGATATAGACGTGATTGACCCCGAGAGACAAGAGAAATCTCGCAAGGTAATATTGGATATACGTCATTTCCTTAACTAAATTTTACACCCAACATGCTTAAATTCAAATATTATGCATACAACTTTGGTTCCTTAGAAATGAAATCTACACAAATTTGGTTGTTTTTTTTTTAATTTAGATTTATGAAGACCTTTCTTAATAATGCCTCCCTATTCAATATTAAATACTATCATGATATCCACTCCATGGATTATTCATTTTAATACTTGACTCAAACTTAGTGTGGTTACTATTCCTTTCCTCTCATACAAACCATGAAGTATTCATGGTAGTGTGTTAAACAATTTGTCAATAGTGTCGTGACAATCGCTTGATATCCGCTTGATAGTATCATGGTTGATAGTGTTCTACTATCCGCTTGTAATATCCTAATATCTGCTTGCTAGTGTCATGATATCCACATGATAATGTCATGATATTGGCTCAATAGTGTCCTGATAACCGCTGAATGGTGTCTTGGTTGATAGTACCCTGATATCCACTTGATGGTTACTAGTTAATAGTGTCCTAATGCCCCGCTTAATACTGTCTCGACATCCGCTTGATAGTGTCCCAGTTGATAGTGTCCTGATAACCGCTTGATAGTGTCTTGACATCCGCTTGATAGCGTCCTGGTATCCGCTTGATGTTTGTTCAATATCGTCTTGACGTCCGTTTGATAGCGTCTTGATATCCGTTTGATGTCCCGGTGTCCTTGTGCAGGTGTTTCTTCATCCCAAGGGGCACATCATCGACGCCGACGACATAGGCCTCATCATCTGCGGGGACCTGCGCACCGCGTACGCCATCTCCAAGTTCGGCGACCAAAACATCCACAAATGGCGCCGGAAACCGGGTCACGCACTGTCCACCGCCACGGAGCTCCAGAAGTACCGGGCGGGTCCCGTTGTCGACACTCACAACGAGCGCTCCGCGGCTCCGGCGCACGAATCGAACTCCGCGGACTCCATCGAGGCCAGGATGAGGTCGGAGATCTGCTGCCGCTTGGGTGACGGCAGCTGCCGAGGCATGAAGGAGAGGAGCGGATCACGCGCGGCTGAAGGAAGCACCGACAATGCTATTGAATCAGGTGACGTTACAGTAACCTTAACGAATCTCTCAACACGGCAGATTACGATGTCACCTTCTCGACTGATACCTAGGCAATACTAGGATGTTATCAGGGAAATAACCTGACCATACTGGTTGATACTCCGTCAAAACCCGGATACCATGCTAGGACTCGATGGTCAAATGCTGTACCAGGTCGATAGTAGTCTAACACTCTAGTTGATACAAGTCTAATAACATGTCCAATACCAAGTCGATATGAACCTGGTACCGTGTCGATACTGGTCTAATACCCAGAGGATACCATGTTGATAATAGTCTAATTCCCAGAACGTCCCTTCGACGTGCATGGCGTGCATGGACAAGGAAAACATCGTTGTGTTGAACCTGCGAAGGCGGGCTGTGAATCTGTGTCGTGTAGGTTACGGAAGCGTTGGTGTTTCCAATGGACTGGAGAGTCGCAGCGACGATTGCGACGCCGATGGGGGCACATACCCCAAGGGTATGTCCCTCGAGGAGGCCACAGAGTGCCTGCTAGCCTGGCCCCCGCTCCTACCAGCTCACGTCCAACCCCACGCAGCAGTCCTGGAGCGACGCCAGGACGTCATTCTCCGAAACCTGCAGGACCGCACCATCTCCCACGTTGTGGCTTTCACTGTCCCGCACGTCCTGGTGTGCTGCCAGAGCAACTGGCCGCACCACATCTTCTACTTCGTCAAAGAGCTCCGGAGGGCGGACAGCTTCGCTGATCATCATGCGCCCGTTGTCATTCTGCATCCCGATGAGCCGAGCGCGAATGAGTGGGGCAGGGTCGGGATCTTCGACGAGGTTTACTTCCTGAAAGGGTCGCCTCTTTTTGAGCTCGACCTCATGCGCGCAGGCGTCTTTCAAGCAGGTCAGTTCAACAAACAACTTCTGGCTAGTGCTGTGGAGATTTCAAACATCCTTAAACCAATCAGTGTAACTAGCTCTATCGTATACCAAACTTACACTTCCTCATTCTCTCATTCACGTCATATTTTTTCAGAGAAAGTGGTGGTTCTCGGGTTCCACGACACGCCGGCCGTAGACGTGGCGGTGACGGCGGTGGAGGACGTGAACAAGTCGCAGCGTAGGATTCCGTCAGCGCAGCGATCGGACGTGGACAACATGGTGATCGCGGCGAACGTGGAGCGCCTGGTGGGTGTGGAGCTGGCGGAGCCGGTGGTGATGGTGGACATGCAGCACACGCTGGCGTTCCAGTACCTGCAGCCCCAGTTCGAGGTGCCGGAGCGCAGTGTGAAGAAGTTGGAGTATCGCCGCAACCCCGACGCGCTGGTGCACTTCGGCCCACCTTTCATGGCCGGCAGGGCGGTCTCCCCCAGTTTGCTAGGCTTTCTCTTGTAAGCGCCCACTCTCTCTCCACACTGAACTCTAGCCTGAATACGAGAAGCATGCCCACCTAGATCTTGACATTGATAATGTTGAAGTTAATCTCCTCCCTTACGGTGAATAATCTTCTGAAGGTTGCCTCTACTTCTTCACAGACGGTCGTCATTTTACAACAGGAACACCATCTCTCTAGTGGACCAATTCCTAGAAGGCGGCCAGACCATCCAAGACGGCACTCTGAGCTACAACAACCCTCGCATGCTGGAGCAAATTCCAGTTCCGAAGGAGTACATCAACAGGCACTACAGTGAACTCTTCATTGGACTGCTCCGCGACAGGGGCGTGCTGGCGTTGGGGTTGTACCGAGCAAAAGGCACGTTGGGCGCCCCCACTCCGTATGTGTTCACGAATCCCGGGATGGCCACCGTCGTGGGCGAGGCCGACCTTGTCTACGTAATCTCCTAGAATCATTATTTCCAAAACGTTGTAAAAATGTGGATATAATTCACTCGAGATGTTTGCCTCTGCCTCGGAAACGCCACTGAAATGATGGAAGACTTTTAATGATTGAGCTGTCACACGGATGGACTTAGATGATCACGTCCTTGGCTACATGAATCTAAGCATCTGCAGGGCGCATCTTCTTATTGCAAGAGAATAATGGATCAGAGGCGTTCCACTGGTTGGATGCCCCAGATCTGGTCCGCATACTCGCCAGTGGAACGATCGATGCTGAACTTGCCGGACCCTGCGGTGCTCATGATGCTCATCTTCGTCCAACGCGCCCTGTCCACAAACGTCTTGTCCACTCTCGCCTGATCAACCCCCACACCAATCCATGAGATCAATAAACAGTCAGGGAATGAAACAGAGAGGAGAACAGTGGAGGTTGAGGGACGTGCCTGGGCTTCCAAGTAACTTGCAAAATCGTTGCCGACGAGGTAAAAGTCGTCGCCGCCGTCCACTGTGTTGCACAACTCTTGGAAGTATTCCTTGTGCCCAAACTCACCGCTGCGGATCATCCTGCAAAGAGAGTTTAGGGTTCAAAACCATGACTCTGGAAGCTCAATGTCCGGTTGGATCATGAACCACCGACACGAAGGCACAGAGACGAAGAATGATGGGATGGTCAGGCATCAGTACCCAATGACGCGGTGGAAGTCTCGCGGTGGATTAAATTTTCGTCGCTCAGCGCGTAACCGGCCCAGCTCCTCCACTTTGGCACCAAATACAAACTGCAA
Organism: Bryoerythrophyllum caledonicum; assembly: GCA_963971425.1. Lineage (NCBI taxonomy): Eukaryota > Viridiplantae > Streptophyta > Bryopsida > Pottiales > Pottiaceae > Bryoerythrophyllum > Bryoerythrophyllum caledonicum. Next base: position 14,306,797 of record OZ020520.1, on the reverse strand, counting down.
AGCTCAAACAATCGAGATAAGTAACTACGTGAAACTAACTACAGGAGTCAGAGAGAGAAGATTTTAATCCAAATGGAGATGGAAGGAGCCTATACAATATTCTCGTCTCCAATTTCTTGCTGGATCTCATCGTTGGAGCCTCCTCTTGCAGCCAACAAAAGGCACCCATTCATCGCGAATTTCATGTTGCTGGTGCCGGATGCCTCGTTACCTACCGTGCTGCAATATCACCAACCGAGTTACAACCAGGGTTTGCAAGAGGTGGCCAACCCAAGTCACATTGGAGGAAATTGGAAACTGACCTGATGTGCTGTGACAAATCACTTGCTGGTATGACAAGCTCCGCAAGCGACACATTGTAATCTGGAATAAATATCTGAATTTTCAAGCCATGAGCATTAGCAATTCGTGGTGCATAAAATCATGTCTAAGAAATTATTCAAATTATGAGGGGTTGCGCACCACTTTCAGGAGGTTGCCAACGTCCTTGTCGTTGTTGATTCGCTCCCCTATGGTGGTCACAAGCTTGATGATCTTCTTGGCAATCTCATAGCCTGGTGCTGCCTTTCCTCCAATAATGCACACGCGGGGCACAACGTTCTCCCGTTCCTCAGGAGTCATATTCTGCAGAGATAGTACTACTAATAATGTAAGATTCACGACCCCTCCTTCATTCTCAAAGGAAGCTAAAACTAGAGTTTAAAGACCACCAAGCTCTCCAGTGATTCTAGTTAAGAGACCGCCAAGCTCTTCCATTGACATAATAGCTATTAAGACTAGTGAGGAAAGAGTGACCGTGTAATGAATCAAAAGAGGGGTACATTTGTTAAAACTTTGGGTGACTTGAAAAAAAATCAACAGGAGAATTGCACACAGGTTGAAAGGAAAAGGGTACCTTGATGCAGTCGTATCGGTGGATGATGCTCAGCACGTTCAAAAGCTGGCGCTTGTACTCATGAATTCGCTTCACTTGCACGTCAAACATGGCATCAATGCTCACCTGAATTTACATTCAAACGCAAACTTAGTATAATCACAGGATCTAGTAATGCTCACTTTTAATTACCTCGTGCAGAACTAGGATTAAAATTACCTTGACGCCGCTGATTCCTTCGATATACAATGCCAAGCGAGCTTTGTTGTGGCGCCGCACCTGAAACACAAAGATGTTTTAAAAGATGCACGTGAGTTTAGAAAATTTAAGAGAAAGGCTATAAAACAGTTGAATTTAATAGTACAACTGCTTCAACTCCAGGCACAGATGAAAGATGTTTCCAGCATCGATATTGTATTTCATAAAAGATATGTAACTGACCAGGTTCCACTCGTTTTGCAAAATAGGATCATCAGCATGTTGTCTCAGACCAGTCAAGAGCTCGAGTTTGGTAATCCATGCCTCTGTCCCCAACCATTTTGTGAGAACTTCGCGGATTCCAGGATTACAAAACGCCAACCAACGCCGCTGCACACAAAAAGAATTGCCCAAATCCAAGCATTAGCTCTGGTTGTACCTGAACCTTAGACCCTAATCCCTGAACTATAATTTTTTTATTTATAATTTGTCTATCTATTTATTATCTTTTCTATTATCCCCTCTTTTATTTTCATTCTACATTTACTTATAATGGTATTGGCGCCATTAGAGAAAACTCGCAAGGGAATAATGCTCTTCTGATTTCCATATCAGCAATTACAGGTGACATACTATGACAAGTTATACTGCCTCATTCTTGAAGGAGAAGTTTGACGTTGTACCTGAGTGACCCCATTCGTCTTGTTCTGGAATTTATGAGGCCATAGGTCATAGAAGTCCTGGAAACATGAAACTCGTTAGACTGAATTCTAACATAAAAGACACGCCAACATTACACAGGGCTTAGAATACATATATATATATATATATACCGACCTTAAAAATAGACCTCTTCAGAAGCTCGGTGTGTGTACCAGCCACACCATTGATGGCGTGAGATGCTACCAACGCCAGCGAAGCCATCTTGATCACCTGCCTTGCCATAAATGATAAAAAAAAGTGTTAACAAAACATGAAAAATACTAATATTTTGATATTCAATGTTGGTATTGGCATCAGGTGGACCAGAACATACTAGACATTGTCGAACATACTGAATCTCTTTCCACTTACATTTAATAAAATCTAAATTGGCATACTTTCCAATAAAACTAAGTGAGTTCAGGACAAGCTTGCCTTTTTCTCTCCTTCATCGACAATTGACATACGAGCCAACCGGTCGTAGTCGTTACCGAACTTGCTCTTCACTTCCTCCAGGAAAATAGTATTGATTTTGTAGATGATCTGAGTGAGCCAAAAGATGTATAAGGCTCAAACTGACATTGGACAGTTCTTTCTACAGTCACCTGGAGTTTCAATAAGACTCCCCGCCTTTGACTACTCTTTCCTCACTCTAAATAGTTGCTGGATCGAAAGAAGAGCTCGGGACTCTTATCCTTCAAATCATCCAATGCAAGAGCATGGTGGGCACTAAACTAGTAAAGAAAGAGCTTGCATGAGATTAATGAATATTAGTCGCCTTTCTCTCCTTTAAGCTTGTTGAAGATTAACTGAGAACTATATAGAGCTGATTTCAATTCAATTCAGAATGAAAAAAGAGAAGTTATCTTACTCAAACTTCGGGTGACTTTACAAAGAACTCTATCAAGATTGGAACCTTCACAGATGAGAGTGCCGAGTTGGGATTGGCAACGACCTGGATATGGCGTGGCAGCAGGTTTTGCAGTAGCTCAATGGGCCACTTCTCCAGCATTTCAGGGAGGACTGAGTGAATGGTGACGGAGAAGACTCTGGTGGTGATGTCCCAGGCCTTGCTCCACTCCAATGCCTCCACATCCACAAGCAACCGCATCATTTCTGGCACTCCAATGGTCGGATGCGTATCGTTCAACTGTATAGCAACCTGTAAAAGGACCAATTGGAGAAGGTTACTAACAAAGCTCCTCAGTATCTATATTGCTCATAGGGAGGGAGGATAATTGGTGAAGGTGATACTAAATTTTCCTCTATGGGGCTGTAAATATTTCAACCCTCACTGATTATGAGATTTTGCAAAATAGTGCGTGCTTAGGAAATTAGTGTCACACCACACGCCTATTAGCAAGAATCGGTGCAGTTCTTACCTTCTCTGGAAAGTCCTTGAATGAAGAATGGTGGTCTTTGAAACGCCGGATAATGTCCTGTAAAGTTGCTGAAACAAAAAAGTACTGCTGCTTCAATCGCAGCTCCTTGCCCTGCAGAGTTTAAACATAAATCCATGAAACTCACCAAAACAAATCAAAACAAAACTTGATAGAATCAGAATAAAGTAAAACACAAAAAACCATAGAAATATAGCTGATGAGGAGACCTGATATGTCCGGTCATCTGGGTAGAGTACGCTGCTGATGGTTTCCGCACGTTGCTTGCTCAAAATAGCGTTCACATAGTCTCCCGTGTTGAAGGATTGCTGAGATGACAGGAAAATATGGGAATTAGGAATTTTCTCACAATCGGATATTTTATCATCTATGCTCAACAAGATGGAATAAGTAGCAGCATACCAAGTCAAATTCGCCGCTAGGTTTGGCAGCCCAGAGGCGCAGGTTGATGGTGTTGGAGGTCTTGTATCCAGGGATTGGGTTGTCATAGGCCACCGCTTCGACCTGTCTCAATATCCAATTAAGATATCAGACAATGTCACAACATATGCGCAAGAGCTTGAATCAAAGAGTTCGAATTCTCACCACTTCATCAGGTATCCACTTGATGAGCTTCCGACCATCCACCCAGTCCTCATCAACCTTTCCATAAAACTGTACCACCAAAGCAACCGATTTAATACAACAATCCAATAATAAGCAATAAACTTGGAAAATATTCAGTTAACTTGCTTATCAAAAAATGGTATTAATATACGGGTACACCAATGCAACCAACTTGGAAACCGAGGCCACGGATCTATTAACAGAAAGAGGAAGGAACATTGACCTTGACTGGGTATGTGACGTGCACACGCTCAATTTCCCATGGGTTACCAAAGTTGAGCCAATAATCTGGTTGCTCATGCTGGTAACCATCCTGGAGCTGTTGCCTAAACATCCCATATTGGTACCGTAAACCATATCTGCACATGATCCACTGCTAAGTCAGAGAGGTACCATACAAATCATGTCAGAGAGACGGCTCTATGAAAAGACGGATAACCAATTGCAGAGAGCAAATGTTATTACCCCCAGGCAGAGTAGTTCATGGTGGCCAGGGAGTCCATGAAACATGCTGCAAGACGGCCCAGGCCTCCGTTTCCCAATGCAGCGTCTCTCTCCTACCAAATGGAATCAAGACCTCGTTAGCCCATTCAATATAATGATGAGCAATATCCAAAGACTTCAAAATATAAGATATATTTAAGCACACACCTGCTCCACAATGACTTCTAGATCATATCCCAGCTCTGACAACGCTTGAGCGTATTCGCCCTTAATGCCCAAATTAAACACACTATTCAGCAATGAGCGCCCTGAAAATACCATACAACTGCAACGTAAGAGAGAGAAATTGACAGCACGCGAATCATTGCCTCAAATTCGATGCATCAAGAAACTACCAGTAGAAGGTTTAAGAGGCGGAGTTATTCTTTTACCCATGAGAAACTCCATTGAAAGATAATACACTCGCTTGGAGTCATTGTCTCGGTAGAACTGCTGGTTATCGTTCCAGCTCTCCAGAAGCCTATCCCTCACGCTCGCAGCCGTGGCCTGTACACGTAGTGACTCTTCAGATGATTAAAAAGAGGCAGACCAGGTAAGGGTAAGCAGCACTCTAGATGATTGAAAACTTCATTCCAAACTCTTAGAAACTCATCTAAGTTATGATATCAAAACTTCTGATGTTTGCATGTTTCATATTCGTCTAAGAAATCTTTTTACACCATGAATTTGTTGATATATACAGAAGAATTCACTCTAGTTTGTTAAAAATCAGTCTCCAAGTCTACATGTTGAAAAAAGCGTAGTACCTTGTAAGCCTCGAAGTCATCGAACTTGAACCTGGAGCGCGCAATCGTGTACTCCACATGATCAACAATGCTTTTCTGGATACTCGGCACATCATTCTTCAGATACTGATCCATGAGCCACAACAAGCGCCTCCTGCGCTGCGACTCAGGGTCCCCTTGAACGTTCTGGCTCAGGTTCACATTCTTCCCCAGGTCCGACCACAAGTCCGGGTTCAGCACCCGGCGCAGCACCTTCTCCACCTTCTCCAAGTACCTCACGTCCACCACCGCATTCCCGTCCACATCCTGGATGCAAAACTTGTAGAAAACCAAGCCGTCCTTGAGGTCCACCGAAGCATTCACCACTTGGAGCTCCAGCGCCTTGAACTTGTCCGTGATGGCGGCCAGGATGCCGGGCCAGTTGGGAGCGGCAATCTCGATGCTGGTTGAGCTTCGGTCCGGAGAGGTTTCTATCAAGATTTTCACCGAGTCGGAGTTGGACGCTGTGGCCTCTGCTGAGACGGATTGTGCGTGCAGTGGCGGCACTGGATTCCTGGAGAACAGTCTCGGAGTGGAATTCACCGGGGCGGGTGCAGCAGGGACCCGGTGGAGATGGACGGCCACAGATGATGAGACATGGGGCTTGGGTATGGTGAAGAGAGGCAGGAAGGCTCTCTGGCTCAACGTGTAAGCCATCATCTCTGCAGCAGAGGAATATGTAGGGTTTAGAAGAAAGTGTGAGGAACTAGAAGTAGAAACTTAAAACAAGCTCATAATGGTGGACTAACCAGCTCTTGGTGGATGCTTCGGGTAATGCTAGCATTGAGAGTTGGTTTTCTTCCTGTTGGAGAAAAACGTGTGATGTTAGATAGTAGCCAAAAGTGTCAAGGTTTTAAGTAAAGTATATCATTTGATGCAGATTTAGTGTATGGAAAGGACTGAAGGTGGTTTACCTGGAGAGTAGTTGCCGGCCTACATAGCTCACCAGTTGAGGGTAGTGCTACATTTGGAATTCGCACATTGATCTACTCTCTCCTTCTCACCTGCATCATTGGTTCCTGAGAAACCTTGGTGACGGTCTAAAGAACGCAGAGTCGCCATGTGTGGCATTAGAATTGCCTAGTGGTACAGACTGACTTGGAGGAAAAGAAAATGTAAAATTACTTTCGGGCATGGCAAACAATGCGCTAACCTGTGTCCTGGTGTACTACGCGTTGCAGATCAAAACAGGCCCTATTACAATCACAAAGTTACAACAGAAATCAGTATACAAACCACTATTGAATAACGCAACAAACCGAAACCCTCTCTTTCTTGCTTGATGACACCTCCAAAGCCAACAACTACTGACGAGGTTCTAAACCTAGGTCAACTAAAATCAACAACACTGCAAGAGCTAATTGAACCTCTCAAAATTTCAACAAAACATACAAGCACCGAATCCCACAAGATTCAAGCCCCATGGCCTGCATTGTCGCCCCGAAACTAACCGGCGCAGAAACGAAATCCTCGAACACAAATCAAAGTAACCCCAAATTGCGTTTCCACGGCAACCTCAGCCATGAAAACAACACCTCTCGGAGCAATCAGAAGGCTCACCGACTACACAACCAACCAACCAAAACACTCGCAAACAACTAGAGTGTTCTCGTTCCACAATGCACCTCGATTCCCAAGACAATTCACACCACAGCACCACCACCACCACCACTCACAATCTAGATACTGATCGAAGCAGAAAAAATGCAGAATAAAACATGGAATCTCCATCAATTCGATGCGCAGAATTCAGTGGAGCTCCCGCTTTCCGAAAAGGAATGCCGCATCACTCACCATTTCGCCGATGCAACACAGAATTCTTCAATTTCCTGCGAGGACTCTCGAGCTCGACCACGCAAATCCCTCACAAGAGTGTGAGGCGCGATGCACACGCCCTTTGCTCGCGTCCTGGCCCTTCGATCGGGGAGGGGAATCCGACGGCGGAGGGCGGCCCGGGCGATGTGGGATCTGGGCCGTCGGTTTGGGGGTTGATCGGAGGGCGGACGTAGGTTCGGGAAAGGAAGCCTATTACTTTCGCTTTTTGATGGAAGGGTGGAGGTCGGTTCGGGAAGGGCAGCATGTTACTTTCGCTTTTTGATGGGAGGCCCACAACATGACAGGTGTGGCGGACATAGGTACCGTCCGCGGACATAGGTGCCGTTTTGGAATATCTTAGGGTTTGAAGGGGTCCTTGGGTTGTTTGATTCTAAATTGTTTTCAGGTGGAAATGAACACTTTGGAGTTGGATGATAGATGGTAATGAAGAAATTGTGATGTATTTCATGTTAAAATTAGTAGTGTTTGGAGGAAATAGAGAGGACTTTGTCCTTGGTTATTGTAGTTACAACCTAAAAGTGAAAGTATAAAGTAGAATAGGATATTATAATTAGTGTCTCTCCTAATTTGACATTTAAGAGGTCACTACAGAGTGAATTGAAAACATTTTTGAATTTTAGAGTACAATTTATAAGTTGTTATGGCTTTGTTCTATTCATTTTGTAAAGTTTCATCTATAGTCTAATTTTTAATTTGGAATTTTTTATTCTCATGGGATTTTTTTTATGATTGGATATATATTCAAGTTTCATTCTGCTATTGATTGTGTTATTCACGTCAAAATATTATTCTCAATTGGGATTGTCTTATAAAATTTCAAACATTTTGTAAATCTTTAGTTTCAAGTGATTTACATGTTTATAAGACACATCACCTTTTTTAAAATCTGAGAAAGATAAAATAGAATGTTGTTGGAAATTAAAATAAGATAATAAAGTGCAAAGTTAAATAGATTGTTGATAAATGTATTGATATCAAACTTTAATGTACTCCATGAACCAATTTATATGAAATTTGAAAATTTGTATGCAATCTACATTATATGTTTGGATCTATCCCAAAACGATGTGGTCAAGATTCATGTATCATATGATTCATCTATACACATTGCGCTTAACCCATTAACGTTGGGCTGGCTATGGCGTGGCCATCAATCTACAATTGTAGTAGATATTACGTTTCAAAATCTATTAGGTTCATTAATGGTGATTGCGCCATAGCCAACCTAGTGTTAAAGGTTTAAACCAAATGGATTTTTAATCCCTAAATTTATGTGACAATTTCCCACCAAAAACACTTCAAAATTGTTGATTCCGATCCAATGAGTAAGGAAAGAAACAAAAACTTCTACTTATAGTTCTAACTACATGATTTCAATTACAACTAATTTGGTAACATAATTGTGGTATGTTGAAGAAGAAGAAGAAGAAGAAGAAGAAGAAGAAGAAGAAGAAGAAGAAGAAGAAGAAGAAGAAGAAGAAGAAGAAGAAGAAGAAGAAGAAGAAGAAGAAGAAGAAGAAGAAGAAGAAGAAGAAGAAGAAGAAGAAGAAGAAGAAGAAGAAGAAGAAGAAGAAGAAGAAGAAGAAGAAGAAGAAGAAGAAGAAGAAGAAGAAGAAGAAGAAGAAGAAGAAGAAGAAGAAGAAGAAGAAGAAGAAGAAGAAGAAGAAGAAGAAGAAGAAGAAGAAGAAGAAGAAGAAGAAGAAGAAGAAGAAGAAGAAGAAGAAGAAGAAGAAGAAGAAGAAGAAGAAGAAGAAGAAGAAGAAGAAGAAGAAGAAGAAGAAGAAGAAGAAGAAGAAGAAGAAGAAGAAGAAGAAGAAGAAGAAGAAGAAGAAGAAGAAGAAGAAGAAGAAGAAGAAGAAGAAGAAGAAGAAGAAGAAGAAGAAGAAGAAGAAGAAGAAGAAGAACACTTGTTCCCGAAGGAGACCGGCCTGAATAAAGTGTCTGTTTGCACCACCACTAAGACCATGCCCACCAGGCTAGGGATTAGTAGTATGGGGCTACTTCCCCCTCTCGATGGTAAACACTATGTAACCGGTAACCATAAAGATGTAAACCAAGACAAAGAAAAGCCACAATCCTAACAAGGGAGAGGGGAGAAAAGAAAAAAAAAAAAAAAAAAAAAAAAGAGAAAAGACAATTGAGGGGGGAAGGACTAATGGGGGGGAATTAGGGTGTTTTATTGTGTGTTATGTGGATCAGGGAGGGTTTGATTATTCTCTATTTTTTATTTATGTAATAGTATGGACATGGCATATTGGATTGCGATGGTGTTTATATTATTGAAGGTATGTCTGATTGTGTTCATGGGTATTTTGAAAGTTTCTTCAAGGGTGTTCATCGGTGGGATATAGGTTGTGGCGCGAGCACCAGCCGTGATGACTATGAGGGGGTATGTTACCTAATTAGTTGTAATTGAAATTATCCCACAAAATTTCATAACCTTTAACCGTAGCCATAAAAGATTGTAATGTTTGAAATGAAAAAAAACGATTCATTTTCTTCATTGCATTGAGTGGATGAGTAGACTTTGACCTCACTTAATATCAAAGTTTTGCATCACTTCACGGTAACCAAGTGTAATCCTTTAAGAGAAGTAAATGTTGACTGAGTAGAGCTCTGCATTTCCTGGTGAGGGGAGAGGAGAGGGACTTAGTTGCAAAACCCTAGAACACGCACAGCAGGAGGTGGTTGGCCCTGTTGTTTAAGCCTGCGTGAGTCTTGGTTATTGGAAAAGTGGTTAGGTGTGGAACGCAGGGCATGTGTGTTGGCAAGGCTCAAAATTTTAGAACTGGGGTTAGTGGATTGTGGTTTGAGAGTTGGTGGCAAGATCTTGTTGTGAGAAATCTGAAGCTAGGGTCACTTGTGTTGGAATATAGATCTGGTCGTTTCAATCTCACCCACAAGGTCACTCTACCCTAGATCTGAGAATAGGCAGACTGAATGTGCTACCTCCCACTTACTCACTCCCCCTCCCCGACCCAAGTGCTCAAGCAAGCAAGATTGACGACAAGACCGACCCACCATCGCCGCAAGGCATCAACATCGCACCACATCAGGCGACCTCTCACCCCTCCTACACCTCGTTGTCCCTTCCTTGCTTCACCATTATTATCTGTACATTGTCACCATGTTTTGCTATATGCACACACACTTTACACAATAGATCTAACATCACTTGTTTAAGAAAGTTGTATACCAGATCTGAAGGTCAACACCACAGAATAATCTCTGAAGTGGAGTTCAACATAACAAGCCTCAAAGATCTACCTCAAGGCATCAACAACACACCAATTCAGGCCATTCCTATCCATCTCTATTTTCTTTGTACAGTAGACAAATTGATTGCTAGTCACACATTGTACCTCACCACACAGACACACACTAGTTGCAGTACACCAAACTATCACCATGACATCACACAATTAGAGATTGTAGAGTAAAAATTTAGATTTGTCTATCTAACCCCAAGCTACATAATAAAATTGGTTCCGGAAAAGGTCTTTTCGTTTAGCGTTTTTTGTGTAATTAATGGTCACTTATATATTACAAAGAAGATATTTCTTAAATTAATGTATCAAGGTATTCTCTCAAACAAAACCCAAGTATAAATCACTCGTATTACCATTTATCTTTATAAGGAATAAGGATGATTCAATTTGACAGTAACCGAGGCATGACATCCTCAGGCGGTTATAGCCTTGTTCAAATCGACAGTGCCTAAGTCAATTCGACAGTAACGTTGTTCAAATAGACCGTAACCATCATCTATATGCCATTCATTTATTAATCTTAAGTTTATATAAATGAAATCCTACCTACTTGCACAAAATTCAACTAAGAAATTTACTTATCTCAAGCAACTCCCGCATGTCTCTTCCAAGACATCTCCATCACTCCATCATGAGTGCCAATTTTAACTTATTATTATTCCTTCCTTTTCATACAACTTATTCTCAATTATAGATACCATTTATGGACTTACAAGAAAGTTCTAAATTAAAACACTACAATGACATACTATTCATCTCCGGATGTTAAAATAAATATTAATGTTCAATGTTACTAAAAAGGGTGATCAATCCTAAAGAAACATCTCTCACTTCATACTCCTAATCTTTAATAATTCATAATCTATCTAAATCATTGTCATCACAATATTTTTAATTTAGAATTAATATATTTATCCAAAGCCTTGTAATAAAGAATTACAAATGAATTAGATAGCTAAGCTAATTCACAACTTCTATTACTACATGTATCTCATAATTCAACTAATAAGTCCTCTCATCATTGTGTTTTTCTTTCTCAGAATTACACTACAATTCTCAATAAGTATCACATATTCAGGATACCATAATATTTCTATTGATAATAGAAATAAAAATATATTTTATTAACCGGTTATTTAATATGCGCAATTCACTCTCCTTTCCAGGACACCAAACAGTGACTGTCAATCAGGTACGTCAAATTGACAATATACCACTGCTCACACACTCTCCTCTACCAGGATAGTGTTTCTTCAATTAGACATAAGGCTCCTTCATCTGATACTGCTCTCTGGCTTACTCCATGTCCATTAGACTGTTACTCATTTCCTTATGACTCAACCTATGCATGATAACTGGAAACAGTCCTTTACAACTAAGTCAATTTGACTCTACATAACTCATTCTCATACAAACCATGACATATTGATGTACAAACCACACTTTGTGAAATCAAACAATAAACTGGAGACATTCTACATTCTAAACAAAGCAAAATTGAAATCACTACTGTTGAATTGACATAATGTATTCCTTTAAGTAATTACAATAAGTGAACATCAACTTGAAATTGAACATGAGCCAGAATTCATAACATTTCTACACTTTAATCAAACTATTCACTCAAGCTCTCTCAAGTGACATACACACTTAAGATATGCTATTTTCTAATGTGTTGTAGTGTTTCCTTCTTTTTCCATCTTTACTTATGTCCTCAAAGTCAAATTGACACCTCTTCATATCTGGATTTCAAAGAGTATAGCCGCCATGTCTATTTGAATCAGATTCTAAAGAGTGGCGGCTAGGAGTCTACTAAAATCTCCTTTCTAATTTCTAAGGCTTAATAATAACTATCTTTAACTAATTTTCCAAAATTCTTGGAAAAATAAGCTCATTTCACACTGTCAATTCAAAAAAAGATTCAAAGTAAAGATTTTATGCTCACAGAGATCCACGCTAAAACCCTAGTAGAATACTATGTGAAGTTCGTGTTTTCAGATTGCACGCGGAAGCGCTTGCAAAATTTTCCAGATCTTGATCAACCTACGCAACAGCAGCAGACAAGTACAACATCAGCATCGAAACAATTGACACCAGAGCAAGAGTGCACAAGAATACAAAGTAGCAGCCAACCAATCCGCACCAACTCTATTGACATCAAAACCACAACAAGAATTCACAACAGCACAAGAAGACATCAAGACCGAAGAAGAAGAAAACGCTGCAGCAAAGAAGAACCCACAGCAACATTACAACTGTGAGATCTCCTTCCCCAAACTCTCCCCCTCATCCACTCTCTCAACTTCTTCCCTTTACCTCTCGCCTCTCCTCTCCCACCGTCCCTGCTTCCTCTCCGCCCTATGATTCAACACTCCCCCACCCCCCAAACCCTCAACATCTCTCCCCTTCCTACCCCTCCTTGATCCCCCTCCCAACCTCGGCATCTCTCCCCCTCCCTCTCTCTTCCCAGATCCCTCGCCCATCCACCTCTCCATGACCCAGATCCCCTCCCTCTCCCCTCCCTCTTCCCTCCCTCTCCCCTCCCCTTTATCCCTCTCCCTTCCCAGATCCCCTGCTCACACACTCTGTCCCTCCCCAAACCCTCCCTGCCCGAGCCCAATAAATCCTCGCCTACAGAACCTTCCCTCTCCGATCCCATAAACCCTCCACTTCTGAACTCACTAAACCCCCCTTGCCCCCCCGGCATGAGCTCGGCCTCTCACCCCCCGCTCAGACCAATACAACCCTTGTAGACAAAGCCCCGAACACCTCCGCACAACGACACCAGAACCCTGGCAGTAACTAGAACTGCGACCCCCAAAACTAGAACTGCGACCCGCAAAACTAATATTGCGGCACTAGAAACCAAGACAGTGACACTAGAACCCCCGCCTGCGACCTCCCAACTCCCTCCAGCGACCTCCAACTCCCTCCAGCGACCTACCACTTCCCCCTAGCGACCCACCACTTCCCCCTAGCGACCCACCACTTCCCCCTAGCAACCCCAGAACCTCAAGTAGCGACCTCCCAACTCCCCCCAGCGACACTTCAACTCCCATTAATAAAGCAAGACCAGCAGGTGCCGTGACACAGAGCCCTCCCCTTCCTCAACAACGTCCTTCTCGTGTATTCAAGGTAAGCTTTCTCCCCAACAAAAATGATATGGACCAGATGAATTTGGAAAAAAACAAAGTGTGGGGTGATGTAGAAAAAATCAACTCAAAATGTAGCAACAGACAACCTCAAGCAACTTCAACAAGGGAGACAACACGCCCAAGAAACACAACACAACCAAGTAGAAGACAACAAGAGAGAGAAGAGGAAAGAAACCGCCCAAGGAAGAGCGCTAGGTTTAAGGCAACAACAAGGAGAACAGTCCCCAGTGTCTCACCTCAACCATCCAGCTTCAACCTTGCTTCCCCAACTCCATCGAATACATAGGTAAGTCCTATCTCTCTATATCTACAGGCACCCCAAACTACATCGACCAAAGGCAGACCTCGCGGAGCAGTCAAGAGCCATTTACGACAAGAAGACCAACATGTAAGTCTCTCTAACCAACTATCTTGTTTCAGTACCACCATGGCTGGGAGCGCTAGGAGGAACCTGGAGCTTGGCGAAATTATGGATATAGAAACCCCGTTGGAGAAGGAGATGACTTACAAGGAGATTATGGCAAAAATTTCTGGAGAAGATATCAACAATAACAAGAAGATCAAATGCACTATCGAAGATGAAGGTATGTCTTCTATGACAACCCTAGCTCTTTCTAACTTCAAGTTCTGGCTTGGGTTTCAAGCCATGGAAGCCCTTGCCATTGAGGAAGGCAAAGAGGAGCGTTATAGTGGGGAATCGGTGGAAGGTTTGATCTCAAGAGGCTTTAAGGTGGATGAAGCGGAAGAGGCTAGCAAAGCAAAGATATCCTTTCCATATGTGCCACAGGAGCTCTATCCAATGTCAAGGAGAGGAACAGTGGGGCAACACTATAATATTACTCAACTCCCATTTGACATGACCATCAACAATGATATAGGTATGTCACAAGACTTTCACATTGCTGTCAATTTTGAACTCCCCTCCTCCCCCCTCATGCATGGTGAAGTGAAAGACATGGTAACCAAAAGGTTAGAGAAAATGAGCATACCACGTGGGACGGATTTGATAGACCAGATAGCGATCCATTGTCTGAGTCTTAAGCAAGGGGGCAAGAAGGGCGTATGGGTTGGCATCATTAAGCCCGAAATGGGTGGAATTATGCTACTCAAAGGCTTAAGGTATTTTATCCTCAACATTGATGGACAAGACGTTATTGGCAAGGTATGCAAGACATACCACAACATCTCACGTAACACTAATCAATCAGTGAAAATTAAAAGTGACACATTGAAAGGGACCTTGGCCCATGCCCTTTTCAAGGACATATTATTGAACAGCTTCAAGCGAGGACAAGAATTTGAGGTTACAGGGGTGCACAAGTATATGGAGGATACGCATGCATTTATTATTGCCACTACACCTCAACAGGCGTCCAAGATTCAAATCCACCAAGTCACCATACAACAGGAGATCATACAAGTCAAGCACACCAAACCGGCCGAGAGCAATACACAAGAGGCTAAGGCAAAAAAAGACGCATTGACGTTGACTCTATCCCCACTCCCCTTCTGCATGAGTACCATGGATGTTAGCGGTGAGATTCACAAGATTATGGGAGTTATTAATGTGAACACCATTTGGTTTCACAAAGAAGTTAACAACCGTCACAATGGAAGTGTAAATGTGTACTGCACCAACCCAATTGTTAATAAACAATTTGTGGACAAAACTCTTATGATGGGGGGAAATTATGTAGAATACGCCCCACATCGTCGAAGCTTGAATGGAGTGGAACCTCCATCCGAAGAATTGATCAAGTCTTTTGGCTTCGGAGCTATTAACACCGCCATTGTTAATACGGTGGAAACCTTCAAACTGCAAGAAGGATCCTCCAATAACATCTCCAAGGCATACATTGTGGACATTGTGGAGAAAGCGGTAGAAGAAAGCAACAAAAAACTACACCAAGAAACTAGAGACTATGTTGATCAAAGGCATGAAGAATTGGCAGAAAAACTATTAAACCTTGAAGACAACTTGACCCTTGTTCTCTCATCGTTGAAGGACGTCAATAGTCGCATGAAGAAACCAAGACTAGAGAACCCACAGCCAAACCCGTAGACCCCAAAGATCTCAAGGCACTACAACGTAGATCTTTCCTCATATCCCTACTCTACTATAGAATACAATATAGTATAGACTACTACCGCACTACTTCTTCAACCATACTACCACCAATACCTCTACTCTACTCTATATCTACTTCCACCTCTACCGTAGTCTACAGTATAGTAAAACCTACTACCGTACCATTTACATTGCGTACGCACATAGAAATACCAATACATACATGGTATACAAATGTATCAGACACTCTATTCAATACAAATACAAAACAAAAAAACCATATACACACAAATACTTATACATAAAAGCACGCATACATACACCTATATACAAAACATCAAAAAAACAAACAAATACAAACAAAGAGTCGCACCATAATTTAAACAAAAAACAACACAAAAATTCAAACACAAACATAAAACAACACAACAATACAAACGCAAATAAAAACAAAACAATCATCACCATAACCACAAGAATAAACACAATCCCACACACTAACAAAGAAATTAAAAAAAAACACCAAAAACCCGTTATACATCTAATATCCCTACATTCGCCATACTTACGAATACAAATACAACAAACCTCCTTACAAAGACCCGTGCAAACTCCCAAAAAAAAAACAACTCCAAGACCATAAGAAAACACCAAAAAATAACATACAATTAAAGAAAGCAACAAATAAAATACCAAAGCCACATACAAAAAAAATTCTAAAACAAAACAAAAAACCCATCTACTACAAACTACTAATATTAATTGGAGGGGACATAGAGACTAACCCAAGACCCATGCCGAACATATTAAAAAGACACCCCGCTTCGCACAAAAAGAATGCCAAAACATACTTTATACCAAATATCATAAAACTACAACCCGAATACGAGCACATCGCCCAAAAATTTGCCCCCCTTCTCAAAACCACACATATATCACATCAACAACATAACAACACATACCCACACATCGCCTTTTTTATAAACCAACATAATGAATACCCTCCATCCCACATACTATATGCCCTAGCCATTACTATACACCCAACATAGACCTTTGCAATCAAATCCTAAAACACAAAATCAAAACATAACCCAATGGACCAATACACTCCTACACACTCTACATAATCTACAAAACCCCCCCGAAAGACACAATAGTACCCCACGTCCTCACACAACATTTCTTGAAACTAATCTAAACATCATAAACCACAACACATCGATAAACAAAGAACTATATGACTTTATACACAACCAAAATACACCCCCAACAAATAACATGGTAAAACAATAATTTCCCTACCTCCCCAACACTATCATAAATGAAGCACTAAAATGCCTAAACCCCCTCCCGGAATACACTCATCTACCCCCACCACCAAACCACATCCCACCACAAAATTATAACCCACATACGAACAACAACAACACAAGCATAATAACATGGAACGCCTCATCCCTAAATACCGCGCTTCCAAACCTACAAAACATAATTACACACAACAACACACCACCGGCGCTCATAGTCATACAAGAAACAAAAATATCCGCCACAAAATCCACAAAATACTTACAAAGACTATTTCCCGACTTCAAACTTATCTTCAATAATACACATGCCCTAACACGATGCATACAACAAAAAAGACCATATACACCGGGCCGAGGCGGCCTCCTCACCGTCATACACAAAAACTATGCCTTTCCAGGCAATGTCAAAAAAAATTCCACCCCGATGAACATATCCTCATACCTTCAAATTATGGAAATCTCCAATCACCCATTACAAGCATGGTTAATCTACCACATATACATGCCATCCCACCCCGAAGACATTAGACTCACCGAGGACATCAAAACTAACATCACCACCCATATTACCAACTCCAACCACAACCACATCTTATGTAGCGACTTCAATAGAAACGATGCCCTCATAGACAGACAAAACCGAAACCAACACACATCACCACAAATAATAGACCTACAATGGAAACAGTTTACAGAAAACCTAAACTTTAATTATATTCTCACAAACACTACATATTCTAGACAAGGAGGATACAACTATAGCAACTGGAGCCTATTGATGGATTCTACGTCCGTGCAAGTAACCACACCACATTTACTTCCACAACAAATAATAACATTCAACTGAACTCCGATCACTCACCTATGCAACTCCACATTCCAAACAACACATTTATAAACCGTACACCAACCAACACAAACAATGACCACATACGTATCCTCAACCCCATCCCATAAAACAACATAGAACTATTCAATACAAAATTCTTTGAGGAAAACTCACTACGCATTGACTCCCTAATAAACAAATTAGAATCTAATAACCAGCTCTCCCAAACGCAATAGCAAGAAGCCTCTCACATTCTAGACACACTCATCAACAACATATCCAATACAATTGAACAAACCTGCAAAGCCCAACCCATACCACAAATGAAAAATCGAACATCACAACAAGGTGGATATTTACCCTGTAAATTATCTAAAACATGGAAACAACATCTAACCATTTACCACACTATACGAAAAACCATAAGAACCGTAAATAACAACCCCCAATGCCGCAACCACCCTATCTTCAACAAACTCCAAACCTTCAATACACACAAATCCCTAATCCACCCCATATACATCTACCTCACGACACATGGATAAATAACATAGCACTAATTGCAATAAACGCCAATATACAAGCTTGAAAAATCACCACCAAACATACCCAAGAAAACATTCGAAAAGCCATCTCCAAATATAGACAATTATATGAAACTAGCCCCAAGAAAATAAACAGAAGAATATTCAAAACTATGGAGTCCCCACCATTAGACTGCATCACCGACCAATATAACAATATACTAACCAGCCCAGAAGACATTGCAAACAAAATATTTAACCAACAAACAAAAAACAACACACCTACGGTAAACACATGCAACTATCAACCGGACCACCACACTACATGCACATGCGCAGTACGACAATATCCATGGCATGACCTAGATGGATTTACATTAGAAAAAAGAGGAGACTCGGAAATCCCACTACACACTTACTTTAACCAAGCTACATATGACACTTGCCTACGTAACCTAGGAAATAATAAGGCCCCCGGACCGGACACCAAACTCTATACTAAAAAATATGCTGCCAAGGTTCCACAAACTACTAAACCTCTTCTTCTCCCACTACTATAAACAAAAACAAATCCCTACTTTATGGAAAACAAGTGCAACAATCCTACTATACAAAAAGGAGACCCATCCATACTACCGAACCATAGACCTATTGCATTAGCCAATACCATCTATAAACTATTTACGATCACATTCACATCAATACTATCATCATATGGCAAAAAACATAAAATATTACATGATAGCCAAGAGGGGTTCCACGCAAAAAGAAGCACCGCTAGACAAATCCAAACAATAATAGCCGCATAAGAAGATGCACGATTTACAAACCAAGACATATTTATATCGTATGATGACTTTAAAAATGCCTTCGGCTCCATTGACCACGCTAGACTTTTAGCCATAATGACAGACCTTGGATACCCCAAAGACGCCACCGTACTAGTGGGAAATATATACTCCAAATCCTCAACCTCCTATATAGGAGGACACTTTGGTAAAACTAAAGCCATAGCCATCCAAAGGGGAACAATACAAGGAGATACTCTAAGCCCATATCTATTCATCATATTCCTAGAACCACTACTTAGATGGCTAGATAGAGGCAACAATGGATACACATTTGGGACATCACAAACCACCATTAACTCCACGGCATACGCGGACAACCTTGCGGCCATAACCAACAAAATCAACGCCATAAAAATACAACTTAACAAAATAGACAGGTACTGCAAATAGACAGGTATGGATGTAGGTGTCCCAAAATGTGCCGTCACTGGATGCCCAAATAAATAAATAAACAAACCCCACCGCATTCAAAGCCCTAATACAAACTTCTAACATTAATTACCAAAACCAACCAATACCCGTACTACACCAAAACGAACCATACATATATTCAGGAATAAGCCTCGTCCCCTCCCTAAAATGGAAAATCCAAATCCATGCCACCACCAAAAAATTAATCAAACAATGCAAAGAACTAGTAGCTTGTCCGGCCACTATGAAACAAAAAATAAAAATCATCGACACAGTTCTAAGACCGGGCGTGGCATACAGCTTCTACGCGGTACCATACTCAATGCCCGCCATCAAAAAACTGGACCAAAAAATTACTGCCACACAAAAAAGCGTATGCAGCATGCCAAAATGTATGTCTAACATAATAACCCAATTACGGCACAATCTCTTTGGACTCGAAGCTTTCTCGCTAAATAATGCATACCTCAGATGTATAGGAGAACAATTACAGAATGCTCTAAATGATTGTGGTAGACTTGGAACAATATATAGTGGCCTAACACACCACATCCTTGCCCAATATGGGAGGGCCGAAAACATACCTAGAATTAAAAAGACGAATTGCACAAGATCACCAATTACATGTACCTTCTTCTTATTAAAACATGTAGCAAAAGTCCACTAAAAAAGTAATTTTTACAACTTTCTTATAGAACCAACAACACTAGAAAAAGCCTAGACTCTCGAAACACAAAACCATTATACACTCAACACACAATTATCTCAAAAGTTATTACAAAAACTCCTATAAAAAAATATCTTCGAACGAAATCAAATCTCCCTACCTAATGGAACACACATCATGAACAATGAAGAATTTAAAACCTACCACTTCACCCCATCAAAACTAATTAAAAGTGCCCTCAAAATTGCACGACAACTCTTTTGCCACCCAATATACCCCCCTCCACCCATTACCCATACCAATACACATACATACTCCCACAAACTTAAAGACCCACTCATCACTATAAACAACAACATCGTCCCAAGAAATACCCCCCCACAATCGATACACAATCCCCACTCCCACCCACACCACCCCCACCTCCCAAACCACATCCTTTAAAACCCCACCACATATCCCATTAACAACATCAAACACCACGAATACAAGGAAAAAATAGATAAAAACCAAATAGAAAACAACTACACTAGATACCTATGCCAATGGACTCACAATAACTACACCTACAACAAATGGCTCCCCCAAAGAAACTTCTTCCCAAAACACAACCAAAACACCATTACACATAATACAAATAAATTGACACAATATTATCAAAGAATTCAACACAAATTCTACACCGAAATTATCCAAGCTCACCACCCACAAAATCAACCCCAGGACACAAGGTCCGTCACCCCACCCACAATAATCCCCCAAATTGTAGGACATCATAATTCCCTGCCAAATCTAGTTTGACAGAATAAATTAATTAATTCGGCACACCTGCCGAAACTGACCGAAGCGTACGGTATTGATGTAGGTAAAGAACTAAAAGTTCTTACCCTCCAAACATGGCGTGTCATTGTGAAATTATCCATTTTCCTTGACTCTTGATACGTAGAATAAACCACCGAGGTTCATACTTTCTTCAAGGATGCTCTTTAAAAAAAATCAACACCTCCACACCCAATCTTGTTCAATACTTTACTACCATAACAAGGTTGTATAGATTAAAAGTTGATATTTCTTAAAATACAACAACAAATTTGTGAACAGATTTTAAAAAAAAACTAGATGATATTTTGCTATCAGAATTTCCCTTATTTTCTCAACATAAAATAACACTTGTTCAACCTTGCTATGGTGCTACTTTAACATCTCCAAGGTATCTCTTCTTGGAAAGGATCAAACTAGTAAAGCCTCATTACAGTAGAGTTTTCCTGAAAGTCCTTCGAGAAGGGGCAAGTCAGGAGGAATACGGTGCTAGACAGTATGAGATGTATAAACGGAAAGAAAGAGAGCATGGGAAAATTCCATACCGCCTTTTTCTGCACCAATGAAATGCTTAATAATCAATGTTCTTGGGCCCTATCCCATGCAAGCTAAAAGCTCCCCCATAGTACCCGAAGTTCTCAAAGGGTTGACCAATAATTCCCCCAAACCTTTCCCAAGCCAAGACTTAGGTGGGTCCCCCTATTTATCTTGGTCGAGTGTTGCACCAAGGCTCAGCCTTAGGTAGGTCCATTTTTCTGGCCTTATAACTTTCGGGGCTCTAGAGGCTTCTTTTGGATTTTGGGGCCAATTTTGGAGCATGCTGCCCCAATTACCTCCCTAGGCCCTGCCCCCTTCGGCCAAATAGGGCCCTCGTTCAACACAAAAATAGGGGCCGGTTTTGTTCCTACCCTCCCCCATCCTCCCAAGCCTAGGGCTTGATGCAACGCTCGATCGGGGTATTTAGGCAAATCCATATGCATGTGGCCCGGGTTATTAACATAAGACCCTAAGATTCGAAGTACCTATCCAATGTATTTCGGTAACTTTCAGGAAAACTCCAGTATAAGTACACTAAAATTTGCATTTAGTGTAGTGACACGAATAGTGTACTTACCATAGTACACTAATTGCAAACAAGTTGACGAATAGTGTTAGCCGTCCATCACATTCATGATACCCCAATCAACTTTCTTGTGCCAATAAAAATTACATAAACTAAAAAGATACCCCCAATCGTCATGTCTTAATTGCATAAAATAAAATAAAAAGATACCCTAATCTCACTCTATAATATGGATGTCAAAATTTACTTTATCAGAGTACACTTTATGGAAGTTTACTTCATTAAAAGTTCATTTTTTTAAGAGATTACGTTTAATATTTACTTATTAAAATGTTTACTTTTTCAAACATTTATATTTTCAAAAGTTGACTTCTTCAAAAGTTGACTTTTTCAAATCTTTACTTTTTCAAATGTTTACTTTTGGAAAAGCTTATTTTTACAAAAGTTTACCTTTTCAAAAGGTAAATTGTCTTTTTTCCCGAATTGATGTTTTTCCCTAGTTCTTGTTTTTTTTCCGAAAATGTTGTTTTTTTCCTAATTGTTGTTTTTCCTAATTGTCTTTTCCTAACTGCTGTTTTCGCAAAAATTTTTTTTTTTCCTATTTGTTGTTTTCCGAAAATGTTGCATTTTCCTACTTGTTGTTTTTTTCCCAATTGTCGATTTTCCCAATTTTTTCCTTGTAAGTTTTATTTTTTCTCTTCTTCACCTTTTTGTACACATAATTCTCTTCACTAAATGTGCACAAGTAAAAAAAGATATATTCCAATCTTGACTGGAATTCACTAATAATGTAGTAGTTGGCATTAGTATAGTATTCTATCACTACACTAATTGTGTAGTTCGCAATTAGTGTACGTGTTCGTATTTAATGTTTACTACACTAAATGCAAATTTTAGTGTAGAGGTTCCCATTCGCAAATAACGGTACAAATTTAGTAACTTCGTGACGGTACAAATTTAGTATCAGTACAAATTTACTTGTGTGCCTCCAAAAGTACAAAAGCAGGCCCCATAGTAATCCAGATTCCAGAGGCACAGCATCCACTTCATGAAACCAGTCAGAACATTACTCGCACAGCGTGCATGAATGAGGCATGCTTCGGACAAGCAAAATGTACAAACACCAGAGATGATGGTCAGCATAAGCTATGACTCTCATAGATAATTCTCTATCATCCAGTTGCCTGTCTGCGAGATCTGTTTGTATTTGTGGCCAATAACTTGTACGGTGGAGTAACGAGCAGCCATTTGAGATGTACAGTAAGGCCCGTTTATTACCAGCTGAAATGACGTGTTCCTGGACGAGGTTTGGGCAGACACACAAGTGTTGATTGCCAGATGCAGGGCATGATGAGATGTGCCTTATTAATGAGGGATGTGATGTTGGTTAGGTACCCATCAAGTCAGATGTGGTGGTAGACCAGGACAGCCATCATGGGTTTTACATTCGGGGAATTCCAGCGTAAATGACCCTTACATTCTGCCAGCTTCATTTTGTTCAGAGATCACTTTGGTGTTGCCCTGAAAGTACAACGCCAAGTTCATGGTCCCAAAGATCAAGGCGCTGTAGCAGTTATGATGAAGTCGACGGTCTTCAAATGCAAGATTGGTTTTCATAGAAGGTAACCCTCCCCCTAACCGACAAGTTAACCAATGTGAGAGCCCAAACAACATCACATTTATCTTTCAGTGATAGCCTATAGAATTTCAGAATTAACCTAGGTGTGTTCCTATATTTTTTTTTGTTAAAACGGATTTCCAAAGTGTGTTGTGATGTTTAGCCGGTGGCCGCTACTAGGCACCCCCAAGAAGCGCGGACCAAAAGTAAGGGGTCTTGACTAATAGCAATCCTCCACATTTGAATAGGTAGTAATGAGATGAAAGTGGGTTGGATATACGCCAATTTTATAGTTGTCAATGATTGTTGATTGGTTATGGGAGGGATTACCTCTTGTAACAGTATTTAGTCCTAATCTTTCATGCCATAGGTGTTTCAGTAGCGTGGACATGTTTCTAGCTAATACTTCTCAAATTTGAAGAAAAGATTATTAGTCATTGATCCAAATAATCTCCTCCATTCATTCACGTCTTAAAGAAAAACACATGGATAACAATACCCCGGTTCAAATCAAATCACATAAATTCTTACGAGTAGAGCATCTCCACCCCTTATAGGAAATTTCCCATGCCAGGGCAGAGAAAATGAGAAAAAAGTGGGGACGGTATAGATTGAATGCAGGGAGGCTTGCACCCAAAGCGTGGAATCAGACAACTCGGAGAAACGGGGAAGCACATAGTAGACGCCGAACAACGTGGGGCCTATTGGCAATAGGGAAGTGGTCCTAGGGGATGGTACAATATGGAGTTCTCATGGGACAGATGGGAGATTACCCGTTTACGGGCCTACAACCCCCAAAACTGGTCAATCGGGGATCTATTAAAGCGTTGCGAGTGGAGTGCCACGGTATCCGCACCGATTTGGCGGGCTACCATAATGGGGTGGAGATGCTCTTAGACATGAGAACCCCACTAAACATCATCCCAATAATGAAAAACCCCAAGAATCTCAACCCCAACCCCAAGCATTAAGTCAGGGTCACTTTTAAGCCCCCAACCGGAAACTGGATCACGGTCCACCCGTCCAAATTGGGCCCGAATAGAAGGGGCGATCACGGTCCACCCGTCCAAATTGGGGACCGGAATAGAAGGGGCTCTCACAAGCTGCGGCGCTTTTGCCCATCCCGGTCCCAAATGTACCCGTTCCGTAGATGAGCCTCTCCGAGCGCCTTTAGGAGCCATCATCTTGCACCCACTCCAATGCCATGTCGGATTTGAATGTCGCACTTCTTTTGAATTCGCTTGTCCTCGCTCCTTCTCTCTCGTTCTCGCTTCCGCGGACCCATGTCTGGGAGTGAATTCGAAGGCGCTTCCCGGATTCGCAAAGTGTGGAGGAGGCGGCGGCGGGGAGGATGCGAGGAGCGGGGGCGAATGTAGGGACCGCGGCGGTTTTTGAGGCGGCGTAGGGATGGAGCGGAGTTCTATCATGGCGTGTCCGGCGAAGGTGGAGCCGGAGGCGAGCCTGAGTGAGATGATGAAGCAGGTGTTGCAGCTCGTGCAGAAGGACGGCGCGCTCTCGAAGAAGCAGGTTGATTGGCGCCTGGAGCTACGCAATTGTTGTTTGGATAGAGTGAGGTTTTGTTTTGATTCTGGCAGAGCGGGGCGTGTTTCTTGTTGAGATGATTTTAGACGTACCTGAGAGAGGGAGAGGGAGTTTTTTTTTTTTTTTTTTCTGGTGTTGGAATTGTGACGTGCTTCTTTGTGCAGGCTGAGTTTTGCGACGATGCCTGTGTGCTGCGGTATTTGAAAGCTCGGGGGAACAACGTGCGAAGAGCAGCGAGGATGCTGAGAGCTACTCTGGACTGGCGCGAGAAGATTAACATCGGTAGCTGCCTTTTTGGATGAGTTTTTTTTCAGTGTTGAGAGGCGCTTTGGGAGTGAAATTTGGAAGAGCTGAACGTATTCTTGTTTTTCAGGATACTTGATCGCGGACGAATTTCCAGCGGAACTCGCGACAGGAGCTGCTTATGTTGCAGGGCACGATGTCGAAGGTCGGCCTATCTTGGTAATGCTAGCTTCAGTACGACCTTGTCTTCAGGTTTTCTACGGTTTGTGAAATTTACAGACTCACTCGAGCGGGACACTTAGACTAGTCACGCGATTCTCTTCTGATCGTCGTTTTAGAGCTCCCTACCTGGACATTATGGGACGAATCTGTGAGGAAACGCCAACGCAGGACCGGTGATATAACATAACAGTAGCAGTAAAGTAATTGCGTTTCTTTGTTAATCGTTAACCTTTTTGTGCAGTTAAAAATACTGGTCGGGTATTTGTATTTTATGGATGTAGAATTTCCTTTACAGAATTTAGGCCTTGCCGGGGACATTTTTCTAGACACTCCACTATGCGAGTGCAGCTGCACAAGGCCATCGTGCAGTTAAGAGTGCAATATTTCTGGTTTCTGTTCATATCAGTGTTTGCAAGCTCGGTGTGAAGATGTCAAGATGTTTAGACCATAGTTTTGCTCGCAGTAATCTAAGTGTTGAAAACGCTCGAGCTTTTCTTATGTCAGTCTGTCTTGCCGAATGCAGGTTATTAAGAAGAAGCCAGAGTACATCCTCAATCTGACTCACAAACAGTAAGTTCTTCAATGGAGGAGTTTGTCGATGCTCTTTTCTGTGTATTTACGACATTCAAATTTATTAAGTGGCCGGAGCAACCTCTAATGGAAGCTTCAATGTTGAAGCCATCACCATGAGTGAAGTACGGCTTAGGGTTTCTGTCGCTGTGATATTGTTTTTGTGTATGACTTGTAGTGTTTAAATAGAGTTGTGTCTGTGTACTTATCCTGAAAGTGATTACTTTTGTCATTAGGTATCTTCGTTTTTTAATCTTCACTATGGAGGTCGCCATTGCTGCTATGCCTCCAGGAGTTGATCAATGGGTACTCATTCTTGATGCAAGTGGTAAGTCGTTGCTGACCTCCACTTATATCTTCGTGTTTTTTCAACAGAGACAAATTACAAATGACAGACGACTGTATGATCGAAGACTACGTCTAGGATTACTGTACGATCCCGAATACCTAGTTTCATAATCCAAGCTATTTCGCATTGTTTGACAGGTTACTCAACATTAAGCGCTCCGTCTACTACTGGCATTCTCATCACTTTGAAGATGCTTGCTGATCATTATCCAGAGAGGCTTTGCAAAGCCTTTGTTGTGGATGCTTCTCCCATGTTCTATTACGTTTGGAAGGTAAGTTGATTCTTTCATTGTTGTAGAAGTTGTAGTTGTTATAGAAGGTTAAGGCATGGTCTTTTGTCACTTATCATCACGGGAAAGAGTTTTTTAAAGATCTGACATGCCGCATTGGGAATAATGCAGGGTATCTGCACTTTTGTTGATCACTCGACGAGACGGAAGTTGAGTTTTACATACTCGAGAGACTATCGGGTGATACCAAGGCCACAGTATACTTCAAAGATGTCTTTTTTAACATCACCATTTTCAAAACATTCTCGTAGGCGGTGTTCCAGCTTTTGCGCAGAGGAACCGAATGCTCCGATTACTTTCAAATCCAAAGCAGGTATTTTCTGTACTTTACTGCCTTAACATTGGCTTGTTAATAAGAAGCACTACACCGGGTGTAAGTTTCTGTTGCATTAGAATGAGGGCATGCCGCTATCTCATAAACTATATGCTTGGGGATTGTACGGTCTATGTTTGTCGTCTGCGATTTAGATGTGTTCCTCAGATTGCAGAACCTTGAATATTGTACGACCGATTGATTTGCTCCATGTTCTGCAGTTTCGGCAGACTATTCTCTACTGGAACCAATATTCGATACTATTCCAGAGAGAAGCGAGGATAGCAATTCAGTTGCCCAGGTGTCAGAGGGACCGGAATTGGGATCCAGCTTGAGAAGAAGATCTGTTTCGTTCTCATCAGTGACGGGCTCCATCACTTGTTCATCACCCGATCGGAGGGAGGAAGAATTTGGGAGCTTCCGAATGGCTGATGAAGACAACGTTGGCCAGCCTGAAATTTCAGGATCAGCGCCTGCACGAACAAGACGAAGCAAAGCTCCTTCATGGGATGGATTAGTGTCCATCTTTAAACCGGCGAAGAGAGATGCTTTTGTCATGACTGACGATGCCAAGAGCAGAAGTATCGTTGCCTTCCGACCCTACTTCACCTTCCTACAGGCACCTTACGACGAGGCTGCGTACAGGGCATTGATGAAGCCTCCTCTCGGTGGGCTGGCGACGATTGTTTCCAGAGATCTGAAACGCATGACCACTCTTTGATCTTGATCCATGTAAGGTCTCTGATCGACTCATTCCCTTATGAATAGTCACTACAATTTCTGGCTGTGTAGGTTCTCTTCAGCTCTAAGGTTATTTCCCAATGTACATTTAGTCACACGCCGTTTCAAGAGCTTGGTTTGCTCTTTTCCGAGGGAGAATTGGTGAGGATTGTCTCATATCCAAACCTAACAGCGGCACCTAGAAGATTCAGCCCCTTCTTATAGAGCTCATAGATAGACGGGAAATCCTTACGTTTCAGTTTCGACATGCTGCCTAGGTCTTCATCATTCGAGTATTCAGATGTTGTATTTCTTTTGTCAGCGAGTGTGTGCACTCAGGTGAGCATATCCACCTTTTGGTTCACCGAGGTTTCTGTTGTCAATGCCTTACCTGTTCGATGTTATTGGTTGCTTGTAAGCAGTTTTGGATGTGGTGGTGGAGGTTGTAGAATATCGCACTGTGCCTCATGACCTCAAATTATGGTTGTCATAGCTTTTGGAGAGAGTCATGTACAGGGTTAGTGAACAATCGAGTAAGAATTATGACGCCACGGTGGGACTCGTAAGTGATGATTGTTGATGCCTCTGATGAGACCATGTCATCCAATTATGAGGTTGAAGTGAGGAAGGAGGCCAAAAAGCTGAGTGCGTCTAGGCTCCGAAGCCAGCGACGTGATGAGTTGGTTCGAATACCTGTACCCATGACACATGTGTTATCTTTTCATTTTTCAGTCTGATTGCTTTACAGTACTGACGTTATTGTGTTGATCTGCTGCGGAAAATAGGATTGATCAGACCGGCAAGAATATCCATGCTGTATAATAAGTTTGAGGGTTTTCTGGAGCTTGAAGGTTGGATCACAACCTCGTAAGTGGGAGGTAAGAGTGAGTTTTTTTCCCAAAGATTCCAACAGGTATCAGTAATGGGTAATACCGAATTTACCTTTTTACCCCGCCAGGTTTGGAAGCTGTGAAGTGGACAAAAATAATGAGATTGACGTCAATACACAAGAAAGCTGCGGAACAGTATTCAAGACGAACCACAGTATGTACGTACAAAGCATTTGATTCTCTACGTAAATTGCAGTGACTGGTAAAACAATAATCTAGTCTGGTGGAAAAGGAGCCAACTGACACTCACATTATTGTTAAAATTGAATGAGGTTGCTGAAGTACTCGGAATCACCCAGAGGAGGGAATATCGAAATTCTGGAGGCAAGTTGTGCCGACTGCTGAATTGTGAGTTTGTGGGTGAGTGGGGTGCAATTTTAGTAAGTTAGCGCCCGGCAAGCAGGGGTGCTTCCTTCACCAACCGAGTACTGGACCTGAACTGGGGGAGTGTGAACGAGGTAAACTCGGTCGGTGATTTAACCCTTAAAAGCCGGTTGATTTTGGTGCTTTGGGTATTGTAACTTTTCCCTTGGTTGTTGTGTCGTGGTCTTTAGAATTCCGGTTGAGTTCCGCAAGAGCTTTCCAATGCATCTTCCTGATCTCCAATCGATGCAAGCATTGGTAAATTACAATGATTTCTATAAAGTGGGGTTGCGATGAAATGTATCCATTGTGTAAATGATATTCTTGTAGATACTTCTAGGACCTTGTGGTCCACTTAGGTGTTACAAGGTTAACTTGAGGGGGTTTTGTAGAACACCTCTTGAGGACGACTCACTCAAGTTGGCTAAAGTTTATTCTCTCATGCCATAGCCACAAAACAGATTAGCCCTTGAACAACCCATGGGGATTGTATGTATGGCCATGTATTTTAATCTGTAGAATAGAATAATGTATCAAAGTTTAGCAAGATGTACACCTTTGGATTGAATATTCTTCATCTAACATCTTTCATTTGGAGGTACCATATATGTAGATTACCTTGGACATGGCGATGTTTAATTCTTTGATGTTGGAGTGGACCATGAGAGCCTAGGAGAATCGACGAGTGTAATAGACTAGGTAGAACATCTACACAATGGGTACACTTCAGCATGACCCTACTTCACAAAAACCATTGTAATTTGCTAAAGCTTGCATAGATTGCATTTGTTCCATTCGAAGGGTATTCACTAGTGCTAGACAAGTTGCAACAAAAAAAAATGCATCAAACTGACACACAACCCAAGAATATTCTAGCATCAACCCTATTTTGACCAACTCTACATGAAAGGGTTAAAGGTTAAGCCTTGATTCAATGGCTAGGTTACCTCAAAGCGAGATGGATGGGATTATTGTACCTAGTGATTGCTTTCAACACCTTTGTGTCAAAAGAATTATTTTTCTTTGACACGATGATTCGGACACAATGGGCATCACCTAGACATTATACTAGTAGCACCTAGACATTATACAGGTACACCTTGACATTACATGAATAATCACTTAGACCAAAAAAAATGATTTTCCAAAATTTTGGAAATCTCTCCATTTTGAATTAGTTATGTATAAAAGCAACCATAGCATAGGGTATCCCCTCGCTGTTCCCCTCCCTGTTCCCATATATGATGTTGTATCTGAACAGGGAGGGGAACATGGAGTCTGGATCATGACCATAAGTCACGCCCACTTCAGACCAGCCAAGTCTGGATAACAAAGAAGTCTCTCAAACTTTGTTTGTTTTAAGCCCAAAGGAAAAGAAAAGAAAAGAAAAGCAAAGAAAAGAGTAGAAAAGCGAAGCAAAGAAAAGAAAAGAAAAGAAAAGCAAAGAAAGGAAAAGAAAAGAAAAGCAAAGAAAGGAAAAGAAAAGAAAAGCAAAGAAAAGCAAAGCAAAGAAAAGAAAAGAAAAGAAAAGAAAAGAAAAGAAAAGAAAAGCAAAGAAAATGAAAGTCCATGGTTGGGCCAAAATGTTGCGGTTTCCATGCGCTAGAAAGGCTCGATTTGGAGCACCATTACAATCCAAACTCTTTATATGTTACAGGTCGGGAGCAGAAAGACCATAACACATATCTTTGAGAAGAAGAAGAACTCCGGTCTCCATTGGTACCGGCGTGAATATAGTGTTTGATCATTCTTTTCACTAAGCCTATGGCCACGGGACATAGGGTAGTGTAATAGAATTACTTTCTCCTTTTCACTTGAGGGTAAACACTTTTCTACACTAAGTGCTTCCCATACTAGGTGCCTTGGTGACAATCGACATGTCATCCCCCCAAGGGCTTTTTGGGTACCCATACAACGAGGTCTCAAGACCCCCCACCATAGTTGGGTGGACACATATCTCTAGATATAATAGAAAACAATTTGTCATGTGTTGGTTTTACGCTAGAGAGTTTTCATCTGACTTTCCCAAGGTGACATCCCTTAGAACAAAACCTCTTGGAGGAATCACTTTGTCTTTTGAACATTATGATTTATAAATCAAATGTGCCCTTTTGGAGGAGTCATTTAAATGCGCCCTTCCATTAAAATTTGGATAGCTATTTCATTAATATTAAATCGGGTATACCCATGTAAACTTTTTGAACAAAAATTTCAATGAACAATATTTTTATGACACTATGGGGTATACTACCCTGGATATATAGAGTAAATAATGGGTATTCAAAGTAATGGATGGCTATTTATAGTACGTGACGGCTATATAATTTCCCTCCCGTTATTCTAAAATTGGTTTTCTGGATCACACACCAAGAGTTTACCAAAAGAAGGGAAGATGGCCCAAAAAAGAAAAAAAAAAGTAGTAGCTTGACTACCATTGCTTTGCTTTGGTGATGTGGCCCTGCTTATGTTGATTCGAGCATTTCCGTTGGCGTCAACATTCAGTTCTTAGTTGTTCATGAAGAAGTTCATAAATACTTCTTTAATATGAAAGTAAAATTTTAATTCAAAAGCAAAGTTATGTCCTACAAAAGATGATGTTTAGGATGAAATATTATTGCATTGAATAATTTGCAGAAGAAGAATGAGTCTAGATAAAATGAGGTAATTGTACACAAATGAAGCAAAAAAAAAGTGAGAGGTTTCCCTTTTAATTTAATTCCCCAATCACTCTCTAATTCTTCAATTCTCCCTTGGCCCGTCGGTTACAACAAGGGTTCCTCTCGTACTATTATAACATATAACACTTCTGAAACTTGATCTAACGGATATTTAACCCCTAAAGGACCACGACCACTTTCGCTCTAAAACCAGTCCAAAACTACCACTGCCAAAAAGAGACATGAAAATCACATTTTAAAGTGAATTTTGGATTTTCAACCGTAATATCTTAAAATAGACTTCTATATAAACAAGCCTTTAAAGTTTGGTAGCAATCCACCGCACGGATTGATAGATTTTAGTGTTTAAAGTCAAAACAATGGTTCATTTTCTTCCCTGCGTTGAGTAAATCAACAGACTTTGACTTCACTTTGTATCAAATTTTTGCATTGTACAAGGTCTAAATCTTTTACCATTGTCTTAAGCATGATGTTATTTCCCAACACACCAATTTTTAGAGGTAAAAAAGGGGTGTAGCATATTCAAAACAAGTGTGCAAGGAGTGGAAGTTCAAAAATTGCCATTTCACGTTTTATTTTTTTATGAACTACGTATGTATTCAAATGATTTTCCAAACGGTTAATAAGAAGGTTTTCACCACATATTGTTGTTGAAAAAATAAAAAGTGAAAAATACGAAGACCTCTAGGTTTTATGTAGAAAAGATGAAGTTTTTTTCCCCCGTTGCCCGACAATGTGTGAAAATGTTTGACTTGGAATAAAATGCCTTTTTACACTAAAGACAAGATTTTTTTTTGAAAATTTCCAGAAAAGGAAATATTCTTTATATGTGTGAAAAGTCTCAATGTCAATAGAAACTTTTGTCAAAAAATTTGGAGGTGCCCGGTGTCTCCACTTTTGGCTTTAAGTGGTACTAACTTTCAAACCACAAATCCAAAAAATAAAAGTTGTCCACATAGCTCTTATCAGAGGCAACCGAGAATAAAAATTTCAAAGAAAAAGGATTTTTTTTCGAATTTTAAGAACCTGCCCAAAATCAGAAATCCCCCCCGGAGGAGACTCTGGTCCTTTAGGAGTTAAGAAAATCTGGAGAAAATGATAATTTGTGGAAAAATTAGAAACTTTCTCTTTGAATTCTTATTGGCGGCCAACCAATGCTTTTTCTCCAGCACAAATTTCAAATGGCCATTACACACTCATAATTTGTTCAAATCAAACATATGAGGTATTTTTTGACATCTAAATGTTCTGTAGATGTCAAAAAACACCTCATATGCCCAATTTGAATAGCATATGAGTGAATTATGCACTTCATAAGATTGCCGAAACGATACTCTAGCAACTCTGAGCGGGCAGCCGACCAATATCTCTGGACTTTTGTTTTTCCACATTTAGATAAATATCCGTTATCTCAATATTAGTAACATTTATATTTTCATCCATTAGGCTGGTTTTCATCCAAAATAGTCACCCTAGACTCTAAATTTTATTTTACATGGTTAGTTTTACTACCCTGCACTATATTTTACTACCTCTACTCTTGTTTACGACCCCATAATTTCTCCAAATTTTCCTACTATAACACTCATAGGAGTAAAATTATTGAAGTAGGGAGCAAGATATGTTACAACACTTAACCCTTTAACGCCAAGATGGTCGTTTTTGGGTTGATTCGAGTATATTTGTCGTGATATCTCCTTGTGTGTAAGTCGGATGCACTTTTTTTGGTCGAAACTCATATGGCAATTAGTCAATATCCTCCAAATGGAACAATTCCTAAGCACATCGGTGCAAGCATTGGAGAGCTACAATGATTTATGTGAAGTGGGATCAATGTGAAATGTACTCTTTGTGTAGATGCACGTGTGCATTATCTACTAGCTCTTGTGCATGATCTATCACCCTCGTGCATTCTACCGAGCCTTGTGAAAACCTTTAACGTCAAAGGGTTTACATATAACACTAAATAGTGTAACTTCTTAGGAAACGCAATTTTTGTAACATACTAGCAATTGGCACTTGCTTTGCAACTCATCAATCCGACCATTTTCATGTAGTTTTTATATTACAAACTATAAATAAAAATAAAGTAACATGATTCACTGCACGGTTGACTGCGCAATTAACTGCGCCGTTGTCTGCAACGTTTCTGTAGTTCATTGCAGGGTTGACTGCATGGTTGATCGCCGCGTGGTTCAGTGCGTAGATTATGATTTTAGTAGTATGATGACTAGCTATTGGCACTTGCTTTGCAACGCATTAGTCCAACCATTTAAATGTAGTTTTTA
Organism: Bryoerythrophyllum caledonicum; assembly: GCA_963971425.1. Lineage (NCBI taxonomy): Eukaryota > Viridiplantae > Streptophyta > Bryopsida > Pottiales > Pottiaceae > Bryoerythrophyllum > Bryoerythrophyllum caledonicum. The sequence goes on along the minus strand of OZ020520.1, from coordinate 14,272,859 downwards.
TATTACAAACTATAAAAAGAAAGAAAGTAACATGATTCACTGCACGGTTGATTGCGCAATTAACTCCACGGTTGACTGTAGCGTTTCTATAGTTCACTGCACGGTTGACTGCGTGGTTGATTGCCGCATGGTTCATTGCATAGATTATGATTTAAGTAGTAAAAGAATATGAGATTCTAACACTTAAAAGAGGTAAACATCCAACCAACTAAAAGCTCTACCATATTATAATCAACAACTCACCACCAATCCAGTGCTCAAATCACGTGGCAAACATGATGCATAATTTATCGTCGGAGATGCAAACGAGATGCAGCGAAGTTGACCTCGTCTTGTGCATCGATGGGGAGGTTGCGGCGGCAGCGGCGGTGATGGATCCCATCTGACGACCCGTCCACCTCTCACGCATCGATGCACGAACACTTCTCTTCGCTCCACAGATTCGGCATTTTCACAGCGGATTCTGTGTCCACGACGCGTACCGACAGTTTGGATGCGCGAGGAGATCGTCGTCGGATGATGCGGTGGGAGGGGTGAGGAGACGATGGGCGAACAAGGCGTGGAGATGGTGGAGAAGTTGGATCAGGAGAGCAGCGCGCACTTGCTTGCTGATGACCGCGACGACGACGGCGATCAGTTGTTGCGCGGGAGTCAGTTCGCGTTGCCGCCGCCCGTTCGCGGGCGCGACCAACTGCGCGCTCTGCTGCGCCGCCAGTGGCTCCACAAGGTCTCTCTCGTTTTTCCCGAGGCTTTTGATGTTTTCCATTTCTGTCGTCGCCTCCGAACCCGAACTCTCCACTTCCGGTCCGGAAATTCACATCGGCGGGTAGAGTTTCTCCACGTGATCCTTCGAGGATTCACATACTATTGACCTGAACAGTGAATCTGTGTCGCTCGAATGACATACGTCGGTGTGTTCTCGAACTGCGATTGATGGTGGGATCGCATAGTCTCAGCCAACTGATCGCTGGTACTGATACTTTGACGTGGTGGTGGTGGTGGTTGGTGACGTTGCAGCGGAGGGGATGGGGCCAGACGGCGATGGAGGTGCTGAGCCCGCTGCTGCTCATGACGCTGCTGGTGTGGGGATGGTCGCGCAGCGTGGAGGAGCATTACCACGGCGAGATCTTCGTCAACCAGACGGTCCCCCTCTCCGTCCTCGTCAAGCAAGACCTCCTGTCCAACTCCAACAGCCTCCTTCATCTCTGCCCGCCATCCCTCCTCGCCAACCAAGTAAACAACACCTCCCAAAACATGTGTATGATGTGTGTGTGCACGTGCGTCCGTGGTTAATGTTTTTCCTGTGGTTTTTCCAGCGTCTTTCAGCTGCGGAGCTTGCACTTCTAGTGGCTCTGATGCGTGAAGAAGTTGCGCATGATTTTGCATTTCGGAGCGGCAACTTGACATCCATTTCGCCTGGTTTGGCTGGTTTGGGTGTCAAGTGCATCGAGTCTGCGATGCAAGTGTCGACTCTCATGAAGACGTTCCACGCCTACTACGGACCTGTTCCGGTGCCCTCCTTGGACGCCTTCGTCCAAGTGCACAGGCTTCTGCAACGCAGCTTGAGTGAGTAGTGTTTGTTACAGCAGGTTTAGGGTTTGGGGAGCCGCAGCATTTCCTAATTGTTTGTGACTTTTTTTCCAAGGGCAGAGTCTGGGAATGGACAACAATATGAGGACGCGCTTCGTGCACAGCGCTTGTTTGGTAATCTGGTGAGTTCAATATGAACTCATGTTATATGCTCATCACCGTAAGGTTATTTCCATGATATAATTCTGTGGTTTTGATTGCAGCTTGGGAATCTGCTGCAGCTGGGGTGCGTCACATTTGCACCTGATTCACCGGAGGTCACAGCTCTTGTCGAGTATTTGACTAACTCTACCGAGGTAGCCTACTCACACAGGCGTTCTAACACTACGTTTTTTTTTTGCAGTTTTTGAAGGATTCTAACACTGCCTGATCATCTCCGTTGTTTGCAGTTTTTCAAGGATCTTTACGGTGGCACTTTCAGTAGTGAGCAGGTGAATACTTGGCTCCTTTTTTTGACGTAGTTTTCTACGAAGGAGGAGAAAAGGTTCACTTATATAATTTAAAAAAAAAATTCTCTGCAGGAAGCTGAGAAGTTTGCACTGACATCAGTGGAGCCCCCAAGTAGGCCCACATGGGCTATAATTGTGGTGAATTCTCTGGACATCGAGGGCGGAAACGTGGACTACAAAATACGCATGAACTTCACCACGGTACCATCAACGTGGGACACGCTTCACAAGCAGCGCAAGGGGCTGCTCACTTACTACAAACATTACTATACCTCCGGCTTCCTCAGTTTGCAGGTAAAAAATCAGCTGTGTTTTTATTATCACATCAAGTAAAGATTGCTATGAAAATGTACTCCTCTGTAAGATCACCAGAATGTGCAAAGTTCTTGTGTTTTAACGAGTAGTTTCTGCAGAAAACAATCGTACTCTGATATTTCGATTGATTTCTTCTTTTTAGAGAGTACTATAGTACAATGTGGATATTTGGTACCAACTGGACAATTTATCTGGCCTGCACTCAGCACGTCGTTGATGTATGAGCAGGATGCGATCAATGGTTTTGTTCTTCAGAAGCAGAATGTGACTACTCAGAAGCCAATGTGGGGAGCTCCATTTCCCACCGCTGCTCGCACCAGGAACAAGTTTTACCATAAAGTATGTGTTTCCTCATTCCTCCTGATTTAAACACCTTATTCATTAAAAGCACACATGTCCATTTACGTTCCGTGCAGTGCATGGGGGAAGCGATCACGAACCTCTTTTTTAGTGCATTTTTTTTGAAGAGGAATGGCATTCATTCAACTTTGATAGAACCATTCATTTTCAGGTGAAACTGACATGTTTGCTGTTGTTTGGTTTCCAGGCTGGACCGTTGCTGGAGATTATGCTGTGCCTCACTGCCCTTTACCCACTGGGAATGCTAGTCAAGGTCACTTCTGGTTTCCGTTCCTAACAGTTGGATTTGTTTGATGGTTTTTTCCCCTTTTGTTGAACTGGGGGTGTGGTTGTGTTTTCGCAGGGTATGGTGGAGGACAAGGAGAGCAGGGCCAAACAAACCATGCAAATCATGGGGTTGAAATCCTGGGTCTTCGCTGTGTCATGGCTCGTGACGTATTTGGTATGTAGACTCTGAACTCTGCACATGAGATCTGTCTTCCAGTTGTTAATCTCAAATCCAAATCATGAAACTCACTCTACAAGTCAAGTCATGCTTTTATGCTTAAAACTACTGCTTAACGCCCTCTTGAACCACCAAATTTGTCTTTATTCCAGGCCATGTTTCTGCTCATCTCAATATTCATGGCAACTCTTTTGTCCATCACATTTTTCCCGAGAAGGTACGATACGATCCTCTGTGTTTTTCATGTTTTTGTCGGCCTTTATTCTGTTCATGCAAGTTATTTAATGAAGGTCTTCTTCTGCAGTGACGCAAGTCTCCTCTTCATTCTGTACTTCCTCTTCACCACCTCGTTGATAGCCTTCGGTAATTCCCTATCCACCTGTTGTGTGACTCACTCTTTCTGAGAGCATTTCAATTCATAATTCATTTCCTTATTGTCTGATGGCAGGGTTTTGCTTGTCGGTGCTCTTCTCGAGGTCCAAACTGGCAGCAATTGTGGCCCCGTCTGTGCTCTTTGCCGCATTGTTGCCGCGGTACCTCTTCTTCCGAACAAGCAACGGACAAGCCATTCCGGGCAAAACTATAGCTTCATTGCTGCCCCCCACAGCCTACGCCTTCGGTACTTCTTCTTCTGTAGATTATCCCCAACATCACTTCAAAGAGAATCATAGAAACGTCTTATGTCTATTCAAACTATCCTCTTGGTTGTATGGCAAACGTTCTTCTTTCATTGAGTATTCTCCTTCGATATTCGCCCCCATTCTGAACATTAAAATAGAGGCAATCAAGTTTGTATTTGCTAATGTGGTTTATTTGCAGGGGTCGACCTTTTGGCACAGTATGAAAAGGCAGGTTTTGGGGTAACCTGGGCGAATATTGGGGACGATGGTTTTTCCATGGCAAGAGTTTTTGTTCTCTTGGTTGCAGATTCAGTGTTATATATCTTACTGGCTTGGTAAGGAGAATCATGACCACATGAATCTTAAAGGCATGTCTTTAAGAGAGAGGCAATATTTTCGTACTAGAAGTGGAGAGCCCTTTTATTTTGTTGATGTTTTGTGATGGTTTTCAGGTACTTGGAACAAGTGGTTCCATCAGAATTTGGAGCGCCACAGCGTCCGTGGTTCCTGTTCTCACCTTCCTACTGGCGCCCACATCACGAGGCAGCTGATTATCAGGTATATTAGAGCTATCCATGTAGGAAATGATTCTATTACATGTTTCTTGATATGAACTGACACTGGTTTTTACTAATATTTATACTGCGTTGCAGAGATTGAAGACCACAGATGCGATGGATGAGGTGGTGGAGGGGGAAACCGAGCCCTTGTGTCCAGAGCAGGGGCAAGAGGCGCCCATTCATATCCAAGGCCTGCGAAAAGTGTACAGCGATGGCAAAGTGGCGGTGAGTGGCCTCACCTTGAGCTTCTCAGAGGACCACATCACCGCTCTCTTGGGCCACAATGGGGCCGGGAAAAGCACCACCATCTCCATGCTCACAGGGTTGATCCAACCGTCCTCGGGAGATGCCAAAATCTGGGGCCGGAGCATCCTCAGCAACATGGGTGACGTCAGGAGGTCAATAAATTACCCCTCTTTAGTACTGTTTGTTCACTATTAGATGTGGAAGGCAAACCGCTTGAGAGACAGCTTCTTCTTCTTGTTATATTACTGGCTGACATTTGAGTCACTTCATGGTGTACAGGACCATTGGTTTGTGCCCGCAGCAGAATGTTCTGTTCAGCTACTTGACAGTGAAGGAGCATCTGGAGCTCTATGCTGCCGTGAAGGGCGTCCCCAAGCACTCTGTTGCTCACGTTGTGGATGACATGGTGACGAGCCTCGGTTTGAAGGACAAGGCGGAAACTCGTGCGTCGTGTCTTTCTGGAGGCATGCAACGCAAGCTGCAGGTGAGACATGATCTCATGTAATTATTCATGGCTACCAATGCTCTTGGAGTCAGTGTTGGGTCTGATTCGTCTTCTGATGGGCCATGCTCGTTCCTTCGCTGACACACATCTACTTCTTCCCTTTTGTGGCCGCTTGCTTCCTTTCCATGAGCCTCTTCCAGTTTGGTTCGAAGAGTTGTGAGCTCATTTAGGAATTGTCGTCCTCGAAGCTTCTTGAATGGAAGGCGCGCCTTCCATTCAGGAGTCTTTGAGGAGGAGGATTCTGAAATGAGAAGGGAACTCTCTGAACCAAACTCGAAGAGGCTCATGAAAAGGAAGCAAGCGGCCACAAAAGGGAAGAAGTAGATGTGTGTCAGCGAAGGAACGAGCATGGCCCCTCAGAAAAGGAATCAGACTCAACACTGACTCTAAGAGCATTGGTTTTTGCTTTTTTTTTCATTGATCATAACAAAGTGGAGATGCATGCGCAGGTGGGCATGGCGATGATCGGAGGCTCGAGAGTGGTGTTCCTGGACGAGCCCACATGCGGGCTGGACCCGCAGTCCAGGCGCGGCGTGTGGGAGCTCCTGCGGAGCTTCAAGCCCGGGCGCGCCATCGTGCTCACCACGCACTACATGGACGAGGCGGACCTCCTGTGCGACCGCATCGCCATCATGAACGAGGGGCGGCTGCAGTGCTGTGGCAGCAGCCTCTTCCTCAAGTCCAGGTTTGGCGTGGGATACAACCTGAGCATGACTCGCAGCAGCGCTTCCTGCAGCGAGGCCAAGGTCGCCGAGCTCGTGAAGCGCCACGTCCCGGAGGCCATTCCTCTTAGCTCCGCAGGTGGTGAGATGTCTTTTCAGTTGCAGACGTCCCGTAAGGCTGCTTTCGCCAAGTTGTTCCAGGAGTTGGAGGAGAATCTGGAGGCGCTCCACGTTGGCAGCTATGGTGTCTCTATGACCACGTTGGAGGAAGTGTTCCTGAGATTGGCAGACAAAGTCCAGATCACTCCACCTGATGCCTTCAAAAACAGATCGAACTCACACACTGTTAAGATGCCCTCCACATACTTGGCTGCAAAGCGGGACAGGAGCTTTGGACGTGCATTTAAGCAGATGTTTCTCAAGCGTGCTATCATTGCCAGACGAGATGCAAAAGTAAGCCTTCTTTGAAATCTTCAACCTTATCTGATCAATCTTGATGTTGGAGACAAGCAGTGTACCACATCTTTTGAAGTTTTCTAACAAGATTGGTGGTTTCCACAGGCCTTTGCAAATTCCATACTTCTACCTGTGGTTGCCATTGGTTTCGTCATGCTCATCCTGAAGCTCAACATCGACCCAGCCGGCCCGCCACTGGAGCTCACCTTTGACATGTACAGCCGCATTGTAACCGGGAGGAAGGAGTTCACTCCAATGGCCACCATTCCTGTTGCTGGACCTGCACCTCCTTCCTTGCACGCCACGAAATACGTGAGATTTTACCAACAAAGTGGAGTGAACAACAGCGTCCAGATGAGCGAGCATCTCTTACAAACACTGTACCATGCTCCAGCTCGCTTTGGTACGTATCATCTCATGCTATAAACAACAGTCTGATTGCTACCATTCCCTTGATTTTTCTACCTCATGATTCACACTACTCTTTTGCAGGAGCTTTGGTATTCAACGACACATTATGGCCGAGGTTCAACACCTCATCGCTCCGCAATCTTTCTACTCAAGCTAGCGCCATGTTGACTGGCAACTTGAGCAGCCAAAGCTTGAGCGAATTCAGCAGCCAACAAACTGGTCTTGCTAGTCCTGTGACGCTTTTGTTTAACACAACCTCCGACCATTCGTTGCCTGCTCTGATTCAGGAGTTAGCCCAACTGGCATTTCAGGCAGAGAACAACAACGCCAGCTCGGTAAGAAAGCTTCGGATTTCCAGCCACCCGTTGCCACTGACCAAGAATGAAGCACTTCGTGTGCAAAACATCTTGACTGGACTCGCGGCTCTTTTTACGCTTATTCCCTTGTCTTATTGCGCTGCAAGCTTCGCTGTGTTTGTAGTTCAAGAGCGCGTGGTGAAGGCCAAATTATTACAGGTCAGTACTCTGACTAACGTAATAACAATAAAATAACATCAGCAGTCGTTGTCACTGGTGGTTTGTTTCAAATTTCTGGCCAACGCTGAGCTTTTACATGTTTTATCATCTGATTTTCAATGCATTCTTTGTTGATTTGTGGTCACAGATGGTGAGTGGAGCGTCGTCGGCTTCGTATTGGGCCGCGACGTATGCGTGGGACATGCTATCATATGTGGTGATCGTGAGCACCACCATGGTGATGCTGGTGTTGTTCCAGGACCAGTCGTTCACTGGTTCTTGGGCCAAAGCAAGCGCTGCAGTGGCGCTGCTCCTGGCCTTTGGTTTGGCGGTCGTGCCTCTCACCTACTGCTACTCATTTGCCTTCTCTAATCACGCAAATGCCCAGGTACGCACTACTTCTCACATTTTCCTTCCATTTTGAGTTACTCGTAAAGTCCCCCAAAGTTGCAATAAGATATCCCCACTCTTAACTGTTTTGCATTAACTTTCCAGGTAGCCATTGCAGGGCTCCACTTCATAACTGGATTTGGAATGCTTGGGAGTAGCATTCTGATGTCCTCCCTGGAGAATACAAAGGTAGAAGAGGTCCTCTTGAAACTCGTCTCTCTAACATTATTCGCTAGAGAATTATAACTATTCGTAAAGTCAACAAGATACCCCTTTTTGATTGAATATACTTCTCTTTCCTCACTCTGAATAGCTACTAGAGCTTGGTGGCGCACCCTTTGATTACGTTTGGTGGTCTCTAAATTCAAGTTAGAGGTCATGTTCTACCGTGAATCTAAGTTTGGTATTTCCTCTTATTGGTGTCTTTGCAAAGCAGTCTGATGCTGATGTTCACGCAGGTGTTGAATGAGCATTTAACTCTGGTGTACCAGCTCTTTCCGCCGTACAACCTGGGCAGAGGGCTTGCGAATTTAGCGTCGCTGGACCTGGAGAGCACTTTGAAAGGGCGAGCTAGTGACCCGTATCTCTGGGATGTCACTGGTCGTTCCTTCACCTTGATGCTTCTGGAGGCTGCGGTGTTCATCATGCTCACACTTCTCATTGATTCTGGCGCTCTCGCGCCCTGTTGGCTGTCATTCCGAGCAGACCCTTGTCCTGCAGCTCCCGCTCTTCACTCAGGTATCAGCTCCGAAACTCATGCTTCACGTCATTTGTGAATTGAGGCAGAGGTACCATGAGTTTTGACCTCTTTCTCATTTCAAATCAGCCCTAGAGAGCCCCCAATTAATCTAGTGGAAAAAGGCTGCTGAGAGTCACCTCTCTTCATCAATTCTCAAGAGGCGGTTAAAACTAATTCTAGCTTGAGTTCTGAGACAATACTCGATGGAAGGATTCTAGTTGAGCCACCACCAAGCTCTTTCCTATCTTACAGTGAATAAATATTAAAAAACATGAATAAAAAGAGGGGTATCTCATTAAAACTCTGGGTGACTTTAGAAAGATCTCTACTTTCCATGGAGTTTTCTTAGCTGCCCTTTCATCCAGATTTTTTTTTTAATTGTTTGATTACAGGGCTGCAAAGTGGGGAAGAGGACTGTGACGTTGGACTGGAGCGCAAGCGAGTGGAAGGTGGGCTGGCGTCGGAAGACGCGGTGGTGGTGCACCGGCTGCACAAAGTGTACCCGGTCCAGGGCCCGGACAAAGCCAAGGTGGCTGTTGAAAATCTCTCCCTCGGTATCCCACCCGGCCAATGTTTCGGCTTCCTGTGAGTCTTCCTTTTTCCAAATGTTTCTCTTCAAGTCGACATGCCAGAAACCTTGGCATCTAGCGTTGATCCAGCACTGCAAACACTGGACCAGCAACAGATCAGCGACGTCTCATGTTGCCTGTCATGCAGAGGTGTGAACGGAGCCGGGAAAACCACCACACTCTCAATCTTAAGCGGCGACATCAAGCCAACAAGCGGCGACGCGTTCATCACAGGGAGCTCCGTGCTGACCGAGCTCGCCGCGGCGCAGAAGCAGATCGGCTACTGCCCGCAGTTCAACCCGCTCCTGGACTTCATGACCGCGCGGGAGCATCTGCACCTGTACGCCAGCCTGAAAGGAGTGCCCTCTCCTCACATTCCCCAAATGGTCGCCGACTTGGTCGAAGCCGTTGGCCTGGAGAGTTACGTCGACAAGGTGGCCGGCTCGTACAGCGGCGGCAACAAGCGTAAACTGGCCCTCTCCATCGCCCTGGTAAGAGGAATCCATAAAGTCTTACAAGAGAGAGAGAGTCTGATCAAAAGTAACAGTGCACCTGGTTCATTTGCAGATTGGGGATCCGGCGGTGTTGTTTCTGGACGAGCCGAGCAGCGGCATGGACCCAGTGACGCGGCGGGCGATGTGGAACCTGATCGCGGACGCGGTGACGGCCAAGCACATGAGCGCGGTGCTGACGACGCACAGCATGGAGGAGTGCGAGGCGCTGTGCGGCCGCGTGGGCGTCATGGGCGCCGGCCGCTTGGTCTGTCTCGGCTCCATCCAACACCTCAAGTCCCGCTTCGGCCAAGGTACAATGCCTACCACCTTTCAATAAGATAACCCTCTATTTTTATGTATTATACTATTCTCTCCTCACTCTAAAGTGTGCAGAGCTTGGTAGCCTTCTCCTTCAATTCAGTCCATAAAAGAGCTTGGTGGCGCTCAAAACTCAAACTAGTAGAACGAGTTTGCTCCCTTTCTCTCCTCTAAGCTAAAGTCAGATGAATTAACAACGTTAAACAAGTGATTTTTAATGAACAAGAGGGGTGACGTTACTACCAAGTGAGCTACTAACTAGGATTTCTGTTGTAGTTTAGAACCGGTTTCTGGTTGTTTGAGTCCACGAGAATTGATGTGGTGTCTAGGCTACAGCGTGGAGCTGCAATGCGCAAGCGCAGGCTCGTTGAACAAGCTGCACCACTTCATGGCCTCCCATTTCCGTGGCGCCATTGTGGAGGAGGAGCACACGGCGAGGGCGAAATACTCCCTGCCCCGGACCGGGCTCTCCCTGTCCCATGTGTTTGCGTCTTTAGAGGCGGCGAAGCAGGAGCTGGACTTGGAGGATTACAGCGTGAGCCAGAGCACGTTGGAGCAGGTGTTCTTGAGCTTGACAAACGGGAACAATGTTGTTGATTATGGCGCTGCTCAGGTGGTATTTCAGGAAGGGAGTAAGTTGTGATTATTCTTGTTGAGATTCTTTGCCCCCCCCCCGAGTTGGCAGACAACTGCACATTGCAACCGGGGTTGCAGTATTGTTTATCCAGGGAATTTGATTGTCTCTCTGTGCTTTGGGATGGGATCAAATTTCTTCACCCCAAATTTATAAAATACGTTAATTGATTTTTCTTCTTGGTGTTAGTTCATCCCTCCGGCTTTAGAAGTAGCATTTTTTCCCCAGTTTGGTCACTAAAAAAAGCAATCCTGCCGCTGGATCATATGAGTTGCGACCAGCTCTGGTTGTGCAGTCGGAGACTATCTGCGTTGTCTCCTCCATCAAAAGCTGATCATTGGCTTGTTCAGACGACGAGTATCAGGTTCCTTGTTCAGGAGCAGGAACCGGAACACGTCGTGGAACCCATCCTGCAATGGGTTCCAGGATGGGTTCCAGGATGGATTCCAGGATGGCTTCCAGGATGGGTTCCACGATGGGTTTCAGGATGGCTTCCAGGATGGGTTGGAGGATGGGTTCCATAGCAGGATATGTTTAGGAGCCCCTACCATGTTGTAATGGCATCCAACAACTTAACCACGAGTCAAAATCCATGGATTCCCAATCAATCGGTAGTCTTTTGTGGAGCTTTGAGTACTGCCAATTGCTCCATGTCCTACACCGATCACTATATATAGTGTAGATTCATTATGGATGTGGATCACCTACACAAATTTACATCAAGCACATGCAGGTAAACGCCTCAATTTCCTTGACGATTTCATAGAAAAAACACTTCAAAATTGTTAATTCTAGTGCATTGAGTGAGAAGGGAAAGAAAAAGTTGTATTTTTAGTTCTAACCACTACAGGATCTCATTTAAGGCTTAATAAATGACTTGATCACAGGATTTCATCAACTTTGACCGCACGGATTGAAAGATTATAAACACGCAATTAAGCAATTATGCACTTAGCCAAGTGCACTGGTTGCTGGTAGAAAGCCGCAACTTATTTGCTCATAATTTTTTTTTAAATTAAAATTTGGCAAAAGTTTAGTATGTTTTATGTAAAAAAATTTGGTGTTTGTCGTGTCATACATTGGCATCTTCATGTTCATATCAGTAATATATTTTTTACATTTTCTACCTTTTTTTAGAAAATATATGATTTCTAATCTAATTTGCAAATCCTGCTACAAAATTATAATCATGTATCCAAAGAGATTATAAATGTGTTGAGTTATTATAGGATTTTAGAGTACTGCACTACAAATACAATGTGTAAGAGATACAAAAATATATATGCAATTTCCTAAGGCAGTTAAAGTACCTCACTGTATTTTATAATGGAAAAACATACATAATCAAGCAATTCCACACTATTGCTGAGGAATTCTAAAATCAAACATATCATATGGACCACCCAATATATAAATATATACCACCCACCGAACGATAGACACATCCCAAACTGCATTATACTAACGCACTTGCCACCTAAACTGCGTGCATGCTCACTATAATATGTAGCTCGAGGGTTCAGATTTCATCTTCTGGCGCAACGACTCCTTCCACGTGTCCAATGGCGTTATCTACCATAGTGGACAGTTCATGATCCTGCTCTAGACAATCTCCCACATCTTCGATGCCAATGGACGCACACTTAACATATCGGTAATTGCTAGGAACACCATCTCGCGTATGCCTTACGCTATCATTATTGTAGAAAAAGCCATCCTCTGAATTGAAGGACATCTCTTGCTCTGACGAGAAGGCCCTCTAAAATGCAATGATGTCCTCGGATACGCTAGATCTTGGAACAGAATGCAAACCTGGTCCGGTATCACTCTGAGTACCTCCGAACGTCTCTTGTGTCTCCGATAGTGGCTCTGATTGAGAAGGCATCAAAGGCTGTGGAATCCTCCTTTGCACCGAAAAAAATTCACATGAATCCAATTCTTCTTCCTCCGTCTCCAGCCTAGGACCATCAAATATAAACCCCCCCCCTGCCCCTGCCGCCAATCTAACATCTACTACACCGGTATCTTGCATCCTCTCTGTAAGTGTTGCAGACGTCTCCCCTGAAGTATCTCCCACTACTCGCTGCGTTGATGGAATCCTCTCTCTAGGAGTAGACTGGTTCACTCCATCTTCATCGGCGTCTGAACCACTGCGAGATGAGAAATCTTCAGTGGTACCTGAACGTGGCAATCTCTCATGTAAACCACCTCCATCCTCATTGTCGTCTTCATTCCTCACTCCACCAACCGCCTCTTTCGTCTCAGGTACGATGTTGCAACCAGTACTTGTTCCACCAATCTTGACCAATAGTTGTCCTTGGAAATTGTCGGACAACTTATTGTACAGGAATGAAACTCTGTCCGTACAATCGTCAATGATGAAAATCTCAGATCCCTGAAAATCTCCTTCAAGGATCGTGGGAATGGCCGTAGATATGTTACACGCCACTAAACCCCAATCACGGGGCAAGTATGAGTCCACTAGTCTTGCCAACTCTGATGGAGATCTCTCAAGTGAATCAACTTCATAGGGTTGGCGTACCTGACTCCAGTAATCCAAGAATACAAGTAGAAGTGGAACGTCTCCAGAAACATAGTTCGAGCTAGGAGATGTATCCACATGGTGTTGCATATAAATCACAACATCGCCAATCGGTTGTACTACTTGCTCTAGACGCTCATTCTCTGTAAAATTGAGAGTATAGGGATTAACCGAGTTCGGATCAAATGCCCAACATCCACGTCGCATAATACATCCCTCTGGTAGCTTCACCTTCGTAAAAAACTCTTCGTTGGCATACACGGCCGCTGGTAAGAAGAAGATGACATTTCATCGTTCAATATTTACTATCCATAATGTCAGCTGTGCAAAAGTTGCGGGTAATTGGGCGTCTCCCCAATGACCATCTTCATGCCTTCCACCGCCACGTCGACAATCAATCACCCACAAACATGGTTTCCCCAACTCTATATAGTCGGTGCGGAATAACCCTCCTCTACACCGAACCGGAAGAAGATTCTCTATGTCGTTCTGGCCTGGCCTCTTGACTTCCATCTGCCATTCCTAATTAGCAGTAGCCAATCCTCTCACATCCACGGACAATCCAATGTATCCACGCCCCCCTGCTGCAATTTCACCATGATCAAACCTGATGGAAGGGGGATGAAGTAGCCTATGTCTTCCAGTTTAGACACCTTCCCCCACACATGAGCATTCCAAGTTTTTTTCATGGTAGCATTCAAAAGCTTTCCAAAGGTATCAAGTTTTCGTTACTCCTTGGAAAATACTTCACTACACGGATACGAAAGAACTCGTCCATGGAATTAGGTGTACTTTCCTTGTTCTCACCATCAATCAACGGATGGAATTCATCAGAGCTTCTCGTCTCGAATATTGATTAACCACACCGGCAATCGTACGAGGATGTGGATTCTTGTCTTTTACACCGTCAAAGTAATATGCTTGACGTGGTCTTACTCCATCCTCCCTCTCCGACTTTGCTTCAGCAGACTTTGCCAACCGAAGATAATATGGATTCGGAACCCTACTTAATGGCCTCAACCAATTCTGAGTCATCTCCTTTTTTGTTGGTCGTACGTCCTCATTTGGATCCAGCTCTTTCTTCCTCGCCATGTCCTTCCACTTGTCCTCTTCCTCTTTGCTGTAAAAAAGATTGCCACCTTTGTAGTCCTTACAAACTTGAATGACAGCTTCGAAGCAATCATTGCTCGGATTCCACGCATGATTGGTCAGATCGTCCATGTTTTTGGCCAACCTCTTCACCGCGACAACTCCATCCCCCTTGGGCAATTTATGCATTGCACTTGCCGCACTCACCAAAGCAACAGCCCTGCGTGCATCGTCTGGACGTAGTGTACTATCAGGCCTCCCGTATAGATTCCAAATCTGACGGATCTTCCTCAAATCCTCCCTATGATAGAATATGAATGTCTCTGGAACTCCGCCACATTGATCCGCGCAGACTTCTCAATGTAAAAGCGACGATCATCATATACCACAAAATAGGCCTCCCGCCGCTCGAACGTGTATAGATACTCATTTAAAGGCATAGTACCATTTCTCCACTACTGTTGTGCAAACTTACAAGCTGCTACTATGTGTTGCCATCCACCGGTTCCCAAATGATATGATCTTGAAGCCAAGAATACTGGGATCCCATAGCATCCAGTGTAGAAGCACTCCCGTGTCCAATGAACATGCGCTCAAACTCTCGTGCGGTTCTTATCAACGGTGTCGTGGAGAGAGAATTTGCCTTAGGAAAACGCTGGGTTTTTGGCTGCTACCAGTTTCAGTCAAAACAAAAAGAAGATGCTACAAATATGAATTCCATTAATCTACAATGATGACCAAAGTTTTGATCTACATAGAAAGTCGAGTTTTTGGTTCATCTTGACAAACCCTTGCAAGTAGTCAAACATGAAGTTGTATAAACATGGGCAGCTGAACCCTTTCCCACTAAATCGGGTTCTTTTACTTCTAAATTAACTATATAAACACATGCAATAGCTTTTTGAAAAGCTAATACAGTAAGGTTTCTATATCCAAAGTTTCAACACAAAAAGATCTTTACAACTATTTCTATGAAGAATCAAAGTTTCTGCTCTAAATTAATGAAGGCAGCCGACCCCTTCCCATTCAAACTAGCATAACTCTTGCACTATAGCTTGAAAATAAACATGTAATATCTTTTTGAAAAGCTAACAACAAGATGAACAAGTGACAAAAATTTCAACTCTATTGGCTCTAATCATAATGAACTATGATTACTCAAAGTCTCCACACCACAGCTTCTAGATAACTCCGATTGGAGCGTATGATAGCTTGTTAGAAAGCTATTAACAAGTTCTACATCACTCTAAAAACTGACATCAAAACTCACAAAATTGTACCTGTCACACTCGAAAACCCGAGCGTCTTTTTATACTAAATGGAGGAGGCTTTGGCCGAGGGAGGAGGGAAGAAAAGTCAAGGGCCTAAATCAGCCCATGCTTCTCTAGCCTTCCTTTTGACTCACCCTTGGACACCAAAGTCTATTTACCTCCAAATCTTATCCAAATCTTTCCACATAAGCCTAGCTTGACTTTTATTTCCTAACCTATAACTCTACCACAAGTTGGCACTATATTTCTCCCCCTAAATTAACCCCCAAACTAAACATTTCTTATTTCTACTACAAACTATGATACCATAGCACTCTGTTTAAGTTTTTTGATCATAGAAGAGTTAGGGAAAAGCTGAAATATCATTGGAGCCCACGTACTGCCATCGACCGCGGCTTAGTTCGGCTGGCTAAGCTTTTCGTTGCACCTCGCCGGTCCGGGTTCGATTCCTTGGCTTGTGAAAGCGGCTGGCGCTCGCGTGGTCAGGGGACTACTGGAATCAGCAATAAATCCAGCTGGTGGACGCTCCTAAGCCCTGAGCTAGTGACAAGATGCAGTAAAGATCCTCTAAGATAAGCTTCTGACCTGGTAGGGTAATTGAGGAAAAACCGTTTATTCTCCACAATTACATTAACCAGCTAAATTCCCCATTTTTCTTCTTAATCTTATTTTTTTATATCATGAACTGTATCGCATCACAACATCCACCCCCTCTAAACCTGCACATCCTCCGTGATGTGCCAAGTTAGTCCGTTTCCGATGTATCTTCCATGCCTTCGTCCTCTTCCTCAATGTATGAATCAATGTCTTCTTGTTGGCTTAGGCTTAAATCATCTCCTGACATGTCCTCAAAGCAATATCTACCATCTCTCTTCTTGAATGCCTTGATTCTCTTGCCAGCCACTGGAATTCTCAATAGCGTTCCATCTAACTCACGAAGTTGAAGCTCCTCCTTTTCAACGACACCATCATCGGTGGTAGTATGCACGATGTATCTGATCGGTCGAAGTACCAATCTACTCACCCGGGTCGCGGATTTTGGGTCTCTTAAGCGATTAAATACTTCTATGACCCTCTTCTGTGATAAAACCCGGTGGTTCGTTTCCGGATTCTCCACAGAGACAATGCGGTCTATGTGTGCCTTAAACACCAAATTCCCCAACACTGATCATTTTGCAATCTCCTCCGCTATCAGTATAAGAAACCCGTGTTTTCTGTAACGCTTTGAAAAACATGCCTGAATATCAAAATGAACATGCTGTGACATCAATGTTGATGTCATTTAAAATCTGTCTACCTTGACAGGCAAAAAACGTCTAAAATTTTGAGTGACATGGTTGATTTGGGGTTGTCAACGTCTTGACAACCAAATGAACGTGGTCTAAAAAACTTTGGAAAGGGCTCCATATGGAAGGGGCCCCGCGTCCACATAAGCAAATCCTTCATTCGGGCAATGCCACGTAGGATTTTTTTCATCCAACTCCATTTTCACAGTGGCAGTGACGTGGAATTTTGAATTTGCTGACTTGGCCCTCTCAATTTCTGACGTGGACAGTCTACGTCACCTGACGTCATGGTTTTAGGGCATATTTTGTCCACACAGGGCTGTTACTTTTGACGTTTGTTATGACATGTTGGTGTTCTTAATGACATCGATCCTGACGTTGGTGCGTTCTGCCTATATGTTGTCAATGACTTTTTTCATGTCGGAGTTCATGTTCACTTGAACATCTAGCATATTCTTCCGGACGTTTTTCTAAACATGTTTCTAAAAATGATCAAAAGCCTAGTGAGTGTGATTTGGCGCTTGCTGGGGCAATTGATGAACGAGCATGGGCATTCGGGAAGGATTTAGGGTGCCTAAAAATTGTTCTTCAGACTACGTCATCGGTGTGCGACGACCTAGGTCACAGCTTCGGCGCTCAAGAGGATCTACAGAACTGGAGTTCGGCGCTGTGTGGATGGGAGAGCTGCGGTCTGCAGCTTGGCGCGACCTGCGCCATTAGGAAGAATTTGTCGCGAAGATGATTGCAAGATAGAACTCCGCGCAAGTTCGTGTTAGAACCACGTACCTGCAGTTCGATGCGAAGACCTCACGACGTCCTTCACGAGTTCTAAGTAAGTGGAGTACGTACCGGCCTTGCTGCTGCAGCGCCTCTCCGCGGTGGGGAATACCGAACTTGGCTATGGCTAGGGTTTCCTGGCCATGGCTGAGGTCAGCTATGGCTGGGGTTAGCCGGCTATGGCCAAAGCTCCCCCTGCCATCGTTCTTCTTCCCTTTGAGCTCTCCCCTTGCCGTCTTGATCTGCCGTAGATCACCTTCCTTGCTCCCAGCTAGCTCCGTCGTCACCGCTCCATGGCTCCCGCCATAGCCACCGCCATAGCCGCCGTTGCTTTGTTCAATCACCTTCAAGTTGCCTCTTTCTACTCCTTGTTGTTCTCTTAATCTCCCTCCTCTTAGCGTTGAAGTGAGCTTCGCCGCTCCCCACCTCCCACTTCTATCACCTAAGTTCAATTTGCTCTCACCCACACTCCCAAAACTAAAGTGTAAATGCTATGGAGGTTGTTTTTGTATAGGTCGCCCTTCGGCTCTTCCTTCTTTGCGACATATTTCATCCACTACGGATGAAAGCTGCCCAATTCCTCAATTTTTGGTTTTCGGGCAGCAAGTTATTCCACAGTAAAATTAAATGCAATTGTGGCTGTCGTGGACATCCTATGTTTTCTATGACGTCACAATCTGACGTGGTCACATTTCTTTTGACGCCACAAAAAACGTGCATGTCTACGGTGACATCAACGCGTTTTGTCTTTAACAAGAACACGTTTGATGCAACGTCAAACTAAATTCGAGGTATTGTAGCAATTTTTCGACTAACGTGTGACATCACAGAAAACACAACACGTGACAGCCTTGACGACACCAAAAACATGGTTTTCTAATAGTGTATAGGCACTGGTGCTTTCAAATACATTGAAGTTGGAACAGCGTGTGATATCTCCGCATTGTCTTCAAAATCCTCTGGTATACTGTCTGAAAGGTTGTGAAATTCTTCTTCCTCTGGCGCCATGGCTGACAAATCAGCTAAATCTCCCGGTGTAGATGCAGTGGCCCCACGATGACCATCAGACGTCCTTAGCCCGACCTAGGAACCCTGCCACCCGATCCTACACTCCTCACAATCAACCACCTCCCGCTTGGATCCAAACTTGAGGGGCCTGCTCTTCAACTGGAAGCTACATCTCTCTCAACACGTCGTGGCCTCTTCGTAGGACGTCTAGTCGGTAATGGGAGATTCGGTAATGTTTGTACCTGAGAAGTTGTGGTGGGATGTTGGCCTCCACTTTCCCTCCTCCCCTCCATTGATTGCCAATCCAATTGCAACGGTTCAGCAAAAATTCGATAAACTTCAGTGTCTTCTGGTTCCGCTGGTAGGGCTTAAGTTGTTGCACGTGATGGGTCCGTCTCCCGTAACGCCTCATATCTAATATGTTCCTCCATAATCTTCTTAGCCTTCAGCACCATCTCCGGTGATAACGCTAAAGAGGCTAAGATGTTATTGTGTCTAGGAGTACGTACCGCAAGAGAGATGTTCAACCAAAACGTCTGCAATGATTTGAGGAATTTCACTTGACCTGGATTTTGAAGAAGATTCAAAGGGACAAGTGCAAGAAGCAACTTCTTCGAAAGAGAAGTCTTCACCTCCGATTGACCTGGACCCACTGCACAAGTTACGTATACCATATCATCACGTCGAAGAGTCATTGCTTGGATTTTGCCAAAACTCTTCCCCAACGCTTCCCCAGCTCAAAGGGATAATCCGTCACCCACAAGAAGGCGCTCGACTCATCCACTTCCGCGATCCACCAGCCGTGGCTCTCCCAAATTCTGTCAATTTTTGGTGGTGCCATAACGCAACACTCACAAAACCTGTATATCATTACAAAACAATAGTCACTATTAGTATGGAATAACTTGAATGTTTGAACCTCCACTCATTGCACAATTTCTTTGAATATGCTACACTCCTTGTCTACCTCTAAATACTTTTGCACCACACAAGATCTACATCCAATACCATTGTGTTAAGCATGTTGTAAGTTCTTTCAAATTGGTTAAATAGCTTATCAATCCAAGTCAGTTCTTTTCACACATTGTCACACATTTTTGGACAAGGTACCAAAAATTCTGCTACCTTTCCACATAAACCTTTGAGATTTTTGTATGATTCACTTATGATTTATCCTAGGGCATTATGTGATGTAAACTTTCTTATCAACCATTTGGATTCTCATTTAATACAATATCAAGGTCACAAAAAAATATAATGTGTATTGAGAATTATTGAACCTCCACTGATTGCACAATTATTTTTAACATCCTACTCTTATTCGCTACGTCTAAAAATTGGTGTATAAGGAACTAACATCATGCTTAAAATTATGGTAATTATTTGAGACCTTATAAAGCGCAAAAATTAGACACCAAGTGATGTAAAAGTCTGCTGATCCAGTAAACGCAGTGAAGAAAATGAACCTTTTTCTCAACTTCAAACACTAAAATCTTTCAATCCGTACTGTCAAAATTTATGAAATTTTGTTAATATCTTACTTAATAAGTCATAATTGAGATCCTACAGTTTAAACTACAAATTGGTTTTTTAAATTTTTCTTCCTTGCTCATTGCACTTAAACGAGTAGTTTTAACGAGTTTGTCTTGAGAAATTGTTACATGTTTTATGGGCTAGGTTACGTAGGGTATTAAAGCGAGGGTATCAGCACCAGGGTATGACCTCTTGGTTATCAATCTAGGACATCTATCCAAAATATTAAATTAGGATGTTAATTGCGGATGTTAATTGCGGGTATCAACTAGGGTATTGGTATTCAGTAGTCTTAAAGGGTGTGCGCGCGTATACCCATGCCGTGAGTTATAAGGAGCGGTTTTGGAACAAGAGGCTAGAGTTTTGAGTGGCAGGTTATCTTCCCCAAGAACGGGCACTGTGGTGTTTCTGCAAGAGTCTGCTTCTCCTCTCACCGCACTGCAGTGCAACTTCTGCTCAATGCACTGCTTCTCCTCTCACCGCACTGCAGTGCAACTTCTGCTCACTGCACTGCTTCTCACCGCACTTCACTGCACTGTTCACTGCACCTCACTGCACTACTTCTCACCGCACTGCAAGAGTCCGCTTCTCACCGCACTGCCAACTTCTGCTCTTGCCAACCGGATCCAGTTTCTGTGCGATCACAACTTCTGCACGACCACAACTTCAACACGACCACAACTTCGCGATCGAGGTGCGTCGAGGTGCGTCGAGGTGGAGCGCTCCAACGACGGATCTAACTTCTGCGCGATCGAGGTGCGTCGAGGTGAGGAGCTCCAACGACGGATCCAGCTGAGGGTTTCTTGTGAGTCGGGCGGGGAGAGTCGGGGCGAGAGAGGGTTTCTTGTCAGAGAAGGCTGTGAGGGCGAGAGAGGACTGTGAGGGCGTCGGGCGGGGAGGGAAAGCCTTCAAACTGGGGATACTACCTGCACCACAGGCCAGCGCTGCGGATTGCGTCCGAGGCCTGCGCCCGAGTTCAACGGCGTCGAAATGGACGCGCACCGAAGTGGACCGCACCGAAGTGGACAACACCGAAGCCGAAGTGGACAGCGCGCCGAAGTGGACAGCACCGAAGCGGAAGTAGATAGCACCGAAATGGACGCGCTGACGCCGCTCAAGTGGACGCGGGCTACGCCGCCAGCGTTGCGTTCCGGGTGCGTTGCTGCGTTGCGATGTGTGGGGAAGAGGAGGTGGGCATTGGAATGCGAGTGTAGGGTTGAGAAGGGAGTTTCGGGGTGAAAGGCGTTTTCGGAGATGAAGCAGTTGTAGGGTGTGCGCGCGCACACCTCTGCAGCGGCTAGGGTTTGGGGTAGGGTTTGATTTTTAGGGTTTGGGTTAGAGGTAGCGGCGGCTAGGGTTTGGGATGTGGGTCCACAATTAGGGTTTGAGGTGTACGTCTAGAGGCTACGATTTGGGGTGTCTTACTTCGGGCGACCTCACCAAATTCAGTCCTCAGGTTTGGAAGTGCTGCGGGCTGATTTCAGTAGCGAATGGCTGCTATCCTGTGTACGTACTGAACTTTTAATGAGTTTAAAGTTTTGGAAATATTGAAGTTGGTGCTTTATTCGTCTGACAAACGATTGATACTGCCTCAACTCATTGTATTGTTACAATCAAAGTACCTATACTTTGATTGTGGTCGGTCTGACTCTGGTCAGGCTCTGAGTTACTTAATTTAGATCGTATGAAGGTACGTTTTTTTGCAGGTTGTAGAGTTTTCCCATACCTTTCCAATGACACCATTCATGCTTCAAAAGTCCTCATACTTTAGGAGATATTCACGGTCAAAGTTTAACCGCATTTTCAATGAGCATATACCTCAGTTTGTAAATCTCATTGAAACTGATTGAAACTGCGGTATATGCTCATTGAAAATGCGGTGAATGCTCATTGAAACTGCGGTATGTGCTCATTGAAAATCTCCTAAAACTGCGGTATATGCTCATTGAAAACACTGTTAGGCTTTGACCGTGAAACACTGTTAGGCATGCTGAAATCTGCCCAAAACTGCGGTATATGCTCATTTATTCTCAAAATCTGCTCAAAATCAATTAGATCGCAGTAACTTCAAAAATTCACCAAAAATCGAGATTTTACTTTTTTCCGAATTTTGTTTTTCGTACATGTAAAAAAGGTAGTAAAGCATGATCTCACCGTTTGGATTTTCAATCCAATAATTTTTTACATGCCTTTTTAATTGTTGAAAATGGGCATCTGTATTTGTATTTCAGCATACCTCCATGTGAAAAATTAAGCATTTCTTTAGGTTTTATAGGTCCTATGAGGGTAAAAATTATATGGACATATTCCTTACTCACATAGGAACATGAATTTGAAGAGCCTCATGTCAAATTTCCTTTCAAAAATGGTTTTTCTGGCCCCCAAAACATTAGTTTTCCATTCTACAACAAGGAAAAAATCTTCTTTTCAACTTTGAACAGTACGATCTCACAAATTTCTATTTGTTTAAACTTTTTACATATTATATTAAATTATTGTGCTTTATCTAATATAAAGATACTTTGGAGTTTTCATCACATAGTTTCAACAAAGCACCATATAAAATTTATGCAGGTTCCGCAAGTAGGAAAGAGTTGAAGAGCATGTCTACCAACAATGGGGGAATGGTGATTTAATGTTAAACCCCATCAAATACGGTTGCATGTACTACTAATACTTGCAATGTATCTTGAGATGAGAAATTACTTTTTATTCATATTTGAAATTGATTCCCGATGGATCTTCTGTTTTGTGTTGTTGTTAGACTTACCTACATTTGGAATTACAAATCCTTTCTTGTATTAGCTGTTGTAACAAGTTTCAATGGTGTCAATAAGAACAAGTAATATTATTTCCTCTCATATTTTTAGATTACATTTGTTGTCTCTACTGAAAATGTCTACATTAACTCAAATCATTTGCCCACATGATCACGCATTGTAAGACAAGGGATCCAAAAAACTTCTGCTTTTCCACATAAAACTTAGAGATCTTTATATTATTTTCATTTTTTTTTGGTATTAGATGATGTGGTGTAAACCTTCTATTTCACCGTAAAACATACGGATTCTCATTGTAAGACATGGTTACATCACAAAAAATTATAACGCAACTTGATAAATTTTGAATTTCTACCCCTTCTACGATTGTTTCGAATATGCTACACCCCTTTTGTACCTCTAAAAATACGTTTAGAAGAATATAACATCATCATTATTATAATGGTAATGAACTTAAACATTCTGTAGTGCAAAGACTCGACACTATAATCTATCAATCCGTGTGGTCAAAGTGTATGAAATTTTTTAAGTATGTTACTTAGTTAGTCTTGATGGAGATCCTACGGTCAAAATGATAAATATAAGGTTTTATTTTCTTCCTTATCCATTGCACTAGAATCAACAATTTTGAAGTGTTTTTGGTGTGAAATTGTCACGGGCTTTTAGGGGTTAAGTAACATACTCACAAAGTTTCATAAAATTTGACCGCACGGATTGAAAAATTATAGTTTTTATAGTACACAACTTTGGTTCAATTTTTCTCTACATTGAGCCGAATACCGGAATTTGACTAATGTGCAACTATAATGTTTTTTTTTTCCAATAGTGATAATAGAGAGCCGTACAATTCAGACTCCTTTGATACGGCCACACATACAAAGGGATAATATGGTTTCTAATATCTCAGTGGGGGCCCGATTAGTACGAGCAGCACGTGCAAAGCAAATTCAACAAAGATCTCTTGAGGTCATGACATCTAAATTGGAAAGGACAGTAGAATTGCTATCTAAAGAGGGGATGTGGTGGGCTTAGCAAACACGGAGCATGCATTCAAAAGCGGCATGGAATTTAATGGATCGAAGTTGCTCCCGTTCGAGGTGGCGGTGCGTATCACTAGGGTAGATGATGCATTGCATTGGACCGGAGAGATCGTAGGAGAACGGCTTGGCATGTGTGTGGGCTTGATCATTCGTTGGCACCGATCTTTGCTACGTATAGTGGCTGTAGAACCGGCTATTCCAAGTGCCCCTGGTGAGCTTCGATCACGAGTAGCGCCTATAGGAAGGATGGCCCCAGAATTTGGATTTACTGAATTCATCAACACACCAGGATCAACCGAGAGGTCTCGACGCAGTAGTCAAGCATCTAACACCGTAGATGAAATTTCACCGTTTTCCTAACCTACTCCCTCAAATATCCAAGATTTGCCCCATGTAGATCGATTTGCTTATGTTAGACGAGCACGTCGTCCCTATTCTATGCAAAATAGGAGAATGAGAGATTCAGGAGAGCCATCATTGATAGAAGCTGCACCATCTAAGGTATCTCTTAGAAGCGTGCAAATTGCAATGGCACAAGGAGGATGCAAACGGAATTGTTTGAGGGACGTTCCAGCAAGGTATCTATTGGACATGCGATATAATGCATGGGCCAATGAGTTTTCAGTACGAAGTACGTGGATGAGACAGATGTTGGTTTCTTTTTATACAAGGACGGAAGGAACTCGTCGAGACAATTTTGTAACAAAGTTAGATGGAAAAGAAGTTTGCAATGTTTACTACACTCTTGGGGTTGGATATTCACAGAGGCGCTTTAAGCAATTGAAGAAGGATTGTGTAATATATGGAAGAGTGACATCGATTCACGGCAATACCCTTTCAGATCCGATTAGAGAGAGCACTAGAATGTCTGCGGCATAGGCTTGTTTTAAATTGTTTGTCGATGAATCCGGTTGTCCTCAACCTCATCGTTGTATTTGCCGTAAAAGTGACAACGAAGTGGTGCCTCTTATTCTGCTTCCTAAGAATACTGCCAAATTTGATATATTCAATTACGTGAATGAGGAGGTGAAGAGAATTTGTAATGGAGAAACCATTTCTATCAGTTCGTTCTGGAGGATGTGGCGCATCAAGTATCCTCACATTCAGGTACCTCCATTCTCGAGATTCTCAAAGTGTTATCATTGTTGGGAGTATAAATGTGCCATGGAATGAACCACCAATGCGGATGCAAGGATAAAGATAAATGAGTTGTTTATGTTGCATATACGCAACCAGATGGAAGAACGTAGGCATTATTGGATATTCAAGAGGTCGTGTTATATTAGCCCTGAGTTGTACATGTGCATCATAGTGGATGGCATGGACCAAAACACAACCATGGTACCCAGGATGGGGCAGACTATGAAGAACATTGAACACCAATTTGTGAAGACCCACCTGTGCGGAGCTCTTGTATATGGGATCGATTTATATTGCGACGTGTGGTTTGGGGCTCACCACAAACATGATAGCAACCAAGTCGTGAGTACATTGTTGTATGTGATAGGAGATGTGTTGCGGAGGAAGGGCTTCTTGCCACCAACACTACGAATCCAGGCGGACAACTGGACACGGGAGAACAAAAACATTTATATGTTTGATCGATGTGCTACATTGGTGGGATCGGGGTTTTTTCAGGAGATAGAGCTATCTTTTCTCATAGTGGGCCATACACACGAAGATATTGATCAACGCTTCAGTTGTATATCAAATACGTTGAAGACGTTGGACGTCGATCCATTGAAGGAAATGATGAGACTTATAGAACAAGGAACATCTCCTACGGATGCATTTGTTAGCGTCAAGCTGCTAGAGAATGTATGGGATTGGAAATTGTTGATAAGTCCTCACTTACTGACAGGTCTGGATTCATTAGTGGGCATAACATTTCCGCACCACATGCGATTCTATATGGACAATCGAGAAGAGACTCGTGACGTTCGAGTACAACACAAGAATTATTACAAGGATCCATAGGGACCGGGGGCAGGTACAAAAACTTTGAGGTCGTTGCCAAGAAACGATGAGCAACCATCGTTTGCGGAAGTATTCGCAGCGGACGAACGGGAGTTGAAGGCGTTGGATGACTTCATCGTATATAAACAAAGATGCATTCAAAGGTTGCAACAGGAGGACAAGAATCGTGAGGCAAAAGTAGAGGCTGAACGATTGAAAATCTATTTAGTTGAATTTCCACACAAAGACCGTAGCAATGAGCATCGTTCCTCACCGTTTTGGCCTTCAGAGTTCTCCAATACCGGACCAATAGAGGGTGCATCTTTGGATGTTATAGATGGTGCAAGTGAAGAAAATCGCGAGATAAATGTCGTAGAGCGGGTAGTGGCAATGCTTCCAAATGCCGAGGCTCGAGGATGTTTTGGTCCTCGTAGAGGACGACCTTCTAATCAGGCACTACGTAGGGCACAACGAACAAAGCGCAACTATGTTGAGGAACGAGCCGAAGAAGGAGCAAGGCATGAAGGTATTCACGACCCATTTCCACCATTCAATCCACAATCTGATATTTGTTGTGGACAATTTGTACTTTGAGTGTTGATCGAACAGAAATAGAAAGCGGTGTACCATTCTACTTAGGGAAAGTGATTGAGGAAGGAAAAAACCGATGGAGACTTAAGATTATGGTTTGTTGGTATTGGCCCATCATCCAAGGGGGGGGATTGATGGACATGGGTCATCTACATAGCGGTATGCAAATTGCATGGATTCATTCTGGGAGCCATCTGGGGAGAGCCATAGTTGGGTAGAGAAAGATGCATGCATTTTTTCATGGGTAGGCTCACCGGAAAGAATCATATCCAGGGCTAGCGGGTGGAGAAAGCACGATGTATTTGGAGTGCAGGTTGAAAGCAGGATTCGCATTCTTCAATCGGCAAAGGCTCACATACTACAATATATTGCAATGCAAACCGAAGCTATCGATGACGACCGTTTGCAAGCAGCCCTAAATTCTATACAGTAGGTAGTGTGCCTTTATGAGAGTATACTAGTTGTGTATGGTAAATGCTATGTAGTGTATGAGTAAGAGTAGTATATTCTAAGGGTGATGTAAGACGTTATGTCATTAATCCTATAGAGTAAATGTGTTTTTATTATTGGTGCTAAGTCCATTTGTAGAAGCATCTATATTTAGTTTCCACCATTGTATGCGTTATGTAATACGTAGAATATCTTTTAAACAATTGCCAACCCAAGCATATAGTATGTTTTTTTGTAATTACGACTATTAGTGTAATACAATCCTTCAAATCTATCTTTGAAATATTGTGAAACTATATTAAACACACATTTATCTAATATTAATGAGGGGCCACCAAAAATTAGTTGAAAATGCCAAAAATTGCTTCCAATATTAACAACCATGATTGTACAGTAGGGTGACATTCAAATTGGCGTTTGGGCAATTCCAGGGATGGTGTCCCACACTGCTGCCAACTTTGACGCCCTCCACAGGGCTGAAAAATTGTTCTTTTACCCTAAAATTTTGGGAACAGCATCACCTCTATGTTAAAAACATGCATACCAAATTTCAAGTCCAGAGGACTTATAAAACAAAAGATATTAAAAATTAACCACCATGGGGCAGCTGTGAGAAAAGTTTCTCAACCGCCAACTTTGACACCATCCCAAGGATTGAGGAAATTTTTTTTGCCCATGGAATTTTTGGAGTGAGAACACCTTTATGTTGATTACATGTGTGGAAATTTTCAAGTCCAAAAAATGCACCAAAAAAATCACATCCCAAATCTACCAACATGTGTAATTGTGAGAAAATAAGGGAAAAACCATTTTACTACTTCCAACTTTGACACCCTCCCTAGGATTGAGGGTTTGTTATTTCAACATGAAATTTTTGACACATGGTAACCTTTATGTTGATAACATGTGGGAAAATTTTCAAGGCCAAAAAATGTATTCAAAAGAAGATATTCAAAATCTACTAACATGGGGGTTAGTTGTGAGAAAAGTTTCACAGCTGCCCACTTTGACACCCTCCCAAGAATTCAAAAAAATTTATTTGTCCATGAAATTTTGGGTATGAAGTCACCTTCACGTCAAATACAAGTGTGGAAAATTTCAAAATCCAAAAGATTTACACAAAAAAACATATACCAAGTCTACCAACATGTATTGTTGTGACAAACAAAGGGGAAAGTTTACCACTACTTCCAACTTCAACACCCTTCCTAGGATTGAGTTTTTGTTGATACATAATGAAATTTTGGCCACAAGATCATCTCTATATTGGTAACATATGAGATAGATTTCAAAGCCAAAAGATGTATATACAAAAAAAAATTATTCCATATCTACCAATGTTTGTAACAATGAGAAACTATATTGAAGGGGCATATTGAGAATGTCATATTATCTTTGACACCTCGTACTCTTCATTGATTTTATTCATGTGACTAAGCTACCAAACATAAATGCATCTTGAAAAGATCAATGAAATCTACATGTAGAATTGCAGAGTTGTTTTGTGTAGAAGAATCCACTTGTCATAAGGTTTGGTGTGCATTATGCTCGTATGACGAGTTTTCTCCTCCAAATATTTGTTGAGCACTATGTAAAGGAAATGTTGTGTGTATTTTGTCATGTGATTTGTAATAGAGTGAATGTTGAGATGGTATTGAGAGTGAATGTTGAGATGGTATTGAGTGGACATATTAGATATGGGCTGAGTGTTGTTGACTGATTGAGTAGACAAATCACATATGGGCTGATCCATTGAGTGGGCATATCACATATGGGCTGATTTATTGAGTGGATATATTTTTTATTTTTTTTGAGTGTTGTTGACTAGTTTACTGAGTGTTGACGAATCACATGTGGCATGAGTATGTCCAAGAGTATTTTTTGGTTCACTCAATTGATGCACATGCCATGGTTATCATCTAATGCACATGCCATGGTTATCACCTAATGCACATGCCAATGTGAGTGTTATGTTGTTGATTGATTTATTTAGTGCACATGCCATAAGCTGAGTCCTTTGTGTTTACTGAATTATATAATCCAATTGCCATAGGTTGAGTGTTATATTGATTACTTATTGAAGAGCATTTAATATTGTATCAACATCATAAAAAATAGTCTATAATGGCAATTTCAGATGAAATCCGTGCTCGCAATATAGGTTTGAGTGAGGGAGGAAATACATGAGTTCAAATTGCAGCCATTATTGGAGTTTCGTTATAACAGTTCAGAGGTTAGTAAAAACGTTTAAAGAAGATGGAACTTATAAGCGCAAACCTTGCGGTGGAAGTCACGCTAAAAAATTTAGTGAGAGAGATGTGAATAATATTGTGCGTTATGCAAAAATTCATCGTCATTCCTCGGTCTCAGAGATTACTATTATGTGCCGTACTCAAGTGTGTAGACGTACTATTGAAAGGGTATTACATAAAAGTGGTATTTTTAGTCGAATTGCAGTCAAAAAAACCTTTCTTGACATCTCATCACATGTCTCAACGGTTAGCTTTTGCTCAGAAGTACCATGGATGGAGTCCAAAAGAGTGGGAGCGTATTGTTTGGACAGATGAATCTACTTTTGAGATTGGAAAAAGTTCTCGGCAAATTCATGTTTGGAGAAGTGCATATGAGCGTTATTCATCAAGTTTTATAGTTCCTACTTTTAAAAGTGGATGGACATCTTTGATGATTTGGGGTGCATTTGCTGGAGGATAAAAGTCACAACTTGTCTTTATGCCAAAAACTCAACGTTCTGCTAAAGATTTTGTTGAAGTGGTCTACGATGGCGAATTGATTCATTTCTTGAGTAGACTTCCAGAAGGAGTGCTAATGGAAGATGGTGCACATGTTCATCGTAGCAAAACATGTGAAGAATGGAGACAAACCCACCAACTCGAAAAACTCAATTGGCCTGCAAACTCTCCCGATCTCAATCCAATCGAAAATGTCTGGAGGATGCTAAAAGATGTTGTGCAACATGGCAAGGAATGCCCTAGAAACTTGGAAGTGATGAAGGTAGTTCTTGAAAAAGAGTGGAATTTGGTTAGTGGTACAAAGCTCCTTCAACTATGTCATTCTATGCCCTCAAGGTTACAAGCGGTGATTGATGCTAATAGAGGACATACACGTTGGTAGATATGGAATAATTTTTTTTTGTATATACATCTTTTGGCTTTGAAATCTATCTCATATGTTACCAATATAGAGATGATCTTGTGGCCAAAATTTCATTATGTATCAACAAAAACTCAATCCTAGGAAGGGTGTTGAAGTTGGAAGTAGTGGTAAACTTTCCCCTTTGTTTGTCACAACAATACATGTTGGTAGACTTGGTATATGTTTTTTTGTGTAAATCTTTTGGATTTTGAAATTTTCCACACTTGTATTTGACGTGAAGGTGACTTCATACCCAAAATTTCATGGACAAATAAATTTTTTTGAATTCTTGGGAGGGTGTCAAAGTGGGCAGCTGTGAAACTTTTCTCACAACTAACCCCCATGTTAGTAGATTTTGAATATCTTCTTTTGAATACATTTTTTGGCCTTGAAAATTTTCCCACATGTTATCAACATAAAGGTTACCATGTGTCAAAAATTTCATGTTGAAATAACAAACCCTCAATCCTAGGGAGGGTGTCAAAGTTGGAAGTAGTAAAATGGTTTTTCCCTTATTTTCTCACAATTACACATGTTGGTAGATTTGGGATGTGATTTTTTTGGTGCATTTTTTGGACTTGAAAATTTCCACACATGTAATCAACATAAAGGTGTTCTCACTCCAAAAATTCCATGGGCAAAAAAAATTTCCTCAATCCTTGGGATGGTGTCAAAGTTGGCGGTTGAGAAACTTTTCTCACAGCTGCCCCATGGTGGTTAATTTTTAATATCTTTTGTTTTATAAGTCCTCTGGACGTGAAATTTGGTATGCATGTTTTTAACATAGAGGTGATGTTGTTCCCAAAATTTTAGGGTAAAAGAACAATTTTTCAGCCCTGTGGAGGGCGTCAAAGTTGGCAGCAGTGTGGGACACCATCCCTGGAATTGCCCAAACGCCAATTTGAATGTCACCCTACTGTACATAGTATTGTTGCAGAAGCTAATTTTTTTTTCAAGAAAACAATTTTTTTTCTTTCAAAAACAATTTTTTTTTGCAATTTTTCCACTTAAGTTCGCAATGGCCGCCTTTGTACCTAAGTGCACTTTTATTTGGTGAGTGCATAATTGCTTAATTGCGTGTTTATAGTGTTTGATGTAGCAAACATGGTTCATTTTCATCCCTCCGTTGAGTGGATCAGCAGACTTTGACTTCACTTGGTATCAATTTTTCGCACAACACAAGGTCAAAATTTTAAATCATCGTTTTGACCATGATATTAACTTCTTGTATGCCAATTTTCAGAGGAAGAGAAAGGGTGTAGCATGTTTGATAAAATTGTGCAAGGAGTGCAGGTTCGAAAAAAGCCAATTCACATTTTGATTTTTTGGGAACAAAATATGTTTCAGAATGATAATCCGAACAATCGATAAGAAGGTATACACCACTTCTTGTTATAGAAAAAAGAAAAAGTGGAATTTATGAAGATCTCAAAGTTTTATGTGGAAAAGAAGAAGTTTTTTTGGTTCCTCGCCCTACAATGTGTGGCTTTGTGTGAAAATATTTGACTTGGGATAAAATGCATTTTTTCACTAGTGACAAGATTTTTTTTTTGACAATGTGAAAGGAAACAATATTACTTGAAATATCAAATTTATTAGAGTGTCCTAGAAAAAGTTTTTGGAGTTGCCCGGCGTTCCCGCACTTGACAATTTTTTCTTTAAGATGATGGCATATTTTTTTCCTATTAGTCTGATGAGAATAAAAATCATACTCCCACCTACCTCTTATCTTCTTGCATCTCTGTATAAAATCTCAAGAATTACGAATATAAATTGCAAAGATGGAAATGTGCCCATAAATTTGCAGAAGCCGACCTCTGGACTATTTTCATCTAGGGGTTAAGTTTTTATACTTTCAAGCAAGTGTTTGCCATTCAATAGTTGCATATAAATTTCCAATTGGTGTAGAAAATCAAGCGGTCTAGTCCATATTATTTTCAATGATCGATGTCTGCGAGATGGTTGCCCCACAACCTTAGTGCCGGAGGATGAGCCCCACCGCTCAACACTACAGCGATCACGCGATGGAGATCACCTATCGGACATTTCTGCCGGGCCGGCCGGCCCCGGTGGAGATGCACTAAAAAGCCCTGTTCAGTGGCCTCGAATCCAAAAGTGTTGGGCATGTGCTCACCATTGACCAACCATCAAGTGAAGCTCAGCTGCTCCTCACCAGACTCCATTTCTATCCACTCGTTCACACTGACACAAAAGTTGCACGTTCATGAAGCAAACGCCCTCACATGTCACCCTCCTATTGCGACACCTGTCGTCTCATCGCACGTTGTCTATGGTCCAAATCAATCCCATTCAAATCACATAAAAGGTCAAACCCCCATAACCAACAAGTTAAGCAATGTGCATATATGGAGAGAGCAAATTTAAAAAATCTATTTTCAGTAATAGCCAATAAATTTGCAATTTCAACCCTAGTGATTTCATTGTTTTTCAATGAAAATTGAATTTTCAAAGTGTGGTGCCATGTTTCATGGGCGACCACCATTCAATGGGTGGTATTGGGATGGAAGTGGGTTGAATATATGGTAAGCCCCCCTAAAACCGACAAGTTATGGAATGTGCATATATGGAGAGAGGAGATAATTATACTATCATTTTTGAGTGATAGCCAATAGAATTACAATTCCAACCCAAGTGATTTCATATTTTTTTGTTGAAAAATGAATTAGTTATGAATTTTCAAACTATGCAGCCATGTTTAGTGGGTGGCCAACAGTAGGTACCCCCCATAACCAAGGACCAAAAGTAAGGGTCTTGACTAATAGCAAACCTCCATTTGGAGTTGAGTTGGTGGTAATGGGATGGAAGAGGGTTGGATATACCCCAATTTTATAGGCGTCGGCTAAGGGTTTTTTTGGTTATGGGGAGGCATACCTTACCCCAAATTCTATAGGCATTGGTTTATGGAATTTGGTTGGTTGTGGGGGGCTCACCTTAGCTTCCAAGGGTCTATTCATCACAACATTGGGGACCACCATGCCCCAATTGAAAGCAAGTTGGGGTGCATAACTCCAAGGTATAATTTCGGATATTCCAAACTTTGAAACTCCATCATGAACTCAGAAGTTAGCATAAATTAAAATCCAAGATGGGGATCACTTGTCATTGCCCCAAATTGGCTACAGGAGCGCCTCACTCTCCTCTAAACTAGTATAAACCCCTCGAATCTTCCACATCTTTCTTCTAATCCACTCTCCCAAGTTCCTCGCTAACTTGCACGCCAACTCGAACGACATTCATCCATATTCCACGCTCTTTGTACACTCCGCTCACAGGATGATTAACGATAATCCCGATGGCATTCATCGAGACCGAGAGAATGGTGCGTGTGACGACGGATTTCATCCCCGACAATGAACAGTTCATTTTAGCGGCGGGCGATTGATGGCACGACTGAAGGAGCCGTACTTAAATAGCATCACCTACTGATTATCTACCTCATTCAGTCATTTGTCGTTCCACAATCTACGCTTTTCTAAAGTAAGACGGTTTGAAGTACAGTAACGGGTTTGTGATTCATCTTGCTTTGATTGTTTGGTATCCATTCAAAGCGGCTTCTTCAGTGACAGAATTGGGTGTAGTTTGACCTATCCCAAACGTGTTACTCGTCTGGTATCCACGTTGGTCGTGATTTTCGTAGATGTAGCTGAAACTCGGGTATGAAAATGCGTCATAGTACACAATTGCGGTAAAGTGTTGAGGGGTTGTAGAGGTTCGGGGGATATGTTGTTGGGCGGTAGAGGCTGTTGCGTTTGGGGTACGGGGATGCTTCTCCCTCACTCAAGGGCTGTGAGGAGATGCAGAGAAATCCATTTCACGGCGTCAGGACAGCGGCTACGCTCTTATTTTCCGCTGCGCTAGAACCGAGGCTCCGCACCGCCCTGAACCTTCACGGACGCGTCTCGTTATTTCAATCACCCCGGGGTTACGCTGGTTGATTTTAATCGTACTCTGATTTCCTGCATTTCGTGCCTAGAGAACGGAGCCAACGTTTCTTGCGTGAGTCTAACGAAACAGAGATCTCTGGTTGCGTCTCTGTTCTTGAATCGTCTTCCAGGCGCTTCTGATTTCGTGTAGTGCGTGAGAGAGAGAATCGGTCTTGATTGGAGCTCCTGGTGTGCCATTGTTTTAGGTCGAGTAGTGTATGGGGTGAGGGAGGGAGAGAGAGAGAGAGAGCGGGTGAGGTTGTGGAGGAGAGGTTGTTTGGAGGAGTTGATGGCGTTGATGGCGGCGCCGCGGAGTTTGTACGTAGGGAGCGCGGCAGCTGGAGAGATGGAGCCGCATGCGCAGGTGCCAGGGGCGCCGGTAGGGAACTACTTCAGCCCGTTCATTTTAGGCTCGTTTCCGTTGCGAGCGCTGCGGCGCCTGGCGATGGCGTTCAACTCGCTGTCCGCGATGGCGCCGGCGTCGTTCCGGTTCAACGCGAGCCGGATAGCGAAGCAGAAGAAGAGTGAGGCGCCTGGCGAGTCCAAGGGCGAGAGCTCGGCGTCGCAGCCGCGGTTGCCTCTGCTTTGGTTCCCGAGGCTCGGTCGGAGCGTGAAGGAGATCAACGAGGTGCAGAAGCGTAGGAAGCTGGCGACGGAGCGGTTTTCGAACGACGAGGAGACGGGGAGAAAGGTTGTGTCCTTTGTTAATTCTCGCGGTCAGACTCTCTTCTCACAGTCATGGACTCGTGTCAATGAATTGAAGTACGCTCTCCCTCTTCTTTGTCTCTCTTTCCCTTCCCCTTTCCGTTCCGTATGAACATGCATGTGTCGCAGGTTGCATGCCACTTTTGCAGCTGGCGGGTTGGTTACGCAATTTGACATTAGCTGAATTGAGAATTACATCGGGAGAGTAATCGTTGGAAAGAAATTTGTAATTCGCTTACGCATGCTTCTTTGTGAAGGAGTGCTCCAGACTTTTGAGTATTTTGGGGTCAGCTTCTTGTAAATATTACTGCGACTTGAAAATATTAGCAATTTTGAGCTTCTTTATTGTTGGCTGTGAATGGCTCTCTTGAAAGAGAACCTGGTGATTGTCTGATATGTATCCAATTATGTCTGGAGTGTTGATCCGCATATTGTTTGTTATGTGTTTGCAGAGGGTTGGTGATTTTGTTGCATGGACTTAATGAGCACAGGTAGTGTACTTGGCCCTAAATTCTATCTCCTGCTCCCAGTTTAGAGAGTTACTATCATTTCTGGAAGGCCACTTTTCTTGAAACTGTTGCCTTTCGTATTGAGACACGCTGTAGTGGCAGTTACTTCAATGCGTATTTATGTAATTGCTCGTGGTATGGCAGTGGGCGCTACGCAGAGTTTGCAAAGCATCTCAATGACCGCAGTTATGGAGTATTTGGGATGGATTGGATAGGTAATAATTTTAAACCTCTTCGATTTTAGCATCAGGTATACGTGGTACTGGCAATTCTATGTGTCGATTCCTCTACTCATTTTGAGATATGGCGCGTGTTCTGTAATCTATCATTGGTTTGGCATTCTTGCCTCTGAGGTGTCGATATTGGCTGTTGAGGGTGCTTGTCATGGTGACTTATTGAGGGTGTTGATTGACTGTACAGGGCATGGAGGAAGTGACGGATTGCACGGATATGTGGAGTCCCTTGACCACGTTGTCGCTGATACAGTACGTCACTTGTCATGCTTGCTGACGAGAATAACTATTTCTTCTTAAATTGCATGGTTCTGTGTGTATCTTTGCAACTTTGGAATCGTTGTTGATGTATTTCGCACAATCATTGATGGCTGTAATTTAATTTTGGACAGGTAGAATTTCTTCAACGGGTAAGAGCTGAATATCCAGGACTTCCGTGCTTCATATATGGGCACTCGACTGGTGGCGCGATTGCCGTAAAGGTGAATTATTTCTTCCTCATCGGACAATCTATACGTTTCACAACGTCCATTTCGATAACTTATATACTTCTGCTTCTGATCATTAGCGTATCTGTTGATACACTCATTACTGGTTCTAACATTTGTCGCTAATCGACAGGCCGCATCTCGAGTTGATGTGCTTGAGTTATTGGAAGGAGGAATCATCTTGACATCGCCGGCTGTGCGAGTCAAGCCTGCACATCCAGTGATTGGGGTATTATTCTCACCTAAGTGTTCTTTTCGCCCTGTTCGATTTTTATCGTTTTCTCTTGCTATAATTGTCAAATTTCTATCCGTGTTCTAAAGAAATGTGCTTGTGTTCAGGCTGTTGCTCCACTTTTCTCTGTCCTATTGCCAAGATACCAGTTTCAAGGTGTAAATAGGAAGTTGGCCGTTTGCCGTGACCCAGCTGCTCTCGTCACCAAGTATACAGACCCGTTGGTTTACACAGGGAACATCCGTGTCAGAACAGGGACTGAAATATTGCGACTGAGCTCCTATTTGCTCAAGAATCTGAAGAGGGTGAATGTTCCTTTCTTGGTCCTTCACGGATCTGATGATCAGGTTACAGATCCCACGGGTTCCCAAGATCTTTACGATCAAGCGTCATCCCCGCACAAGAATATCAAGATTTACCCTGGTCTATTGCACGATATTTTATTTGAGCCAGAGAGGATTGAAATCATCGGCGACATCGTAGAATGGATGGACAGCAGGTTGGCGCGTATTAACGTGGGGAACGAAGTAACACTCGATGTTTGAATGTGCACTTGAAGAGAATTCCTTCCGGGAAGGTATGTACAGGATGTTGTAGGAGGTATCTTTTTTGGAGTTATGTAGGCCCTGACTACGACCTGAGGCTTATCTGCACCAAGGGACCGGCATAACACTGCAGGGAAGACCATCTTCATAAGAAACGTGATTTTAATACTATTTTATATTGGGCTGCACGTGCGAGTATTCAGCCCTCATCAGTATTCACAGCAGCAAGGGATTTGTGGACTGTGCTACATTTCTTCGTCAGACCCTAAATGGTGGAGATACGTCAAGGCACTAAAGCAAGTCCCTTGAGAATTTATCTATCATTTGTGTCTGACCAAATTGGAACAATAGAAGCAACTCTCCTTGCTGAAAGGGACGGTACGCAGGATGGGCGAACAATGGATGTTTTCACTTTCTTGTGGACCATGGTCTTCTTCGAATGGCGACATTTTAGAGACTGTTTCCTTTCATTCATTTTGGAGCTGTTCATTTAGCCGGTTGTCATTTTTCACTACGAATGTGGGATGATATGGCTGCAGCTGTATAAATCAAATTCAAGCTGAAGTGCGCTCCGACTGGAGAGAAAGGGAACTTGTGCACCGAATGCACTTGTTCACATTGTACTCAGCAACATTTTATACGCTGGAATGAGCTCATCATTTTGTTCAGGTAATTTGGTTACGTAGCAGCAGGAATATTTGTAGTGAAGGATGTGTAATCCTGAATTCTGAGAGTAGCAAGGGATGTGATAGTGGCGTTCTCCATTCTTATTTTAAGTCATCCATCGTGCTGGCTTATCAACATCAATTGTGTTGGGTGTCAGCTTGTGCCACTCCGGATGATATTATGTAGCGTACGGTGTAGTAGTTTATTAGCTGATATCGTGGCCTGTGAGCTCCTCTTTTCTTAAGTAAATTTAAAGTTGTGTAGCTCTGGTGAGCCGCTTTCTAAACTGATTTTCCCTGTCAGAACCTCTCTTCATTGCTTTTCTTCACTTCCGACTCTATAAGATCTTATGGTTGAAGATGGAAGTAATGTCTTTAATTATCTTTTTCACTCTTTGGACTTAATGACTAATTGTTTATTTTACTCTTTGGACTTAAATGAGCAGTTTTATACCCCACTTTAGTTAAGTCATTGTAAAATATTTTCTTCATATCTGTGATTATTGTTGAATGACATCTCACAAACCCTCATTTCTGTTGATGTGACTTCATAGAAGAATATGACATGTACTTTATATTAAGCTCAGATTTATAATATTGAAGATTGATTGGTGTATCATGCTACAATAACCTTCAAAATGAAGTGAATGTTTTGGAAGTTTCTAATTTTTTATTTTAAAAAAAGGATTACAAAAGCAGGTACAAAAGCAAATTACAACACTCAAACTGAGTTGCAAAGTCTTAAAAGGAAGTAACAATTATTAAAATGAGGTTTTAGGAATCAATAATGTGGGTCTAAAATTAAAATCCTCTAAAGTCTAAAATTATTGTTTTGAGGGCCTCTAAAGTCTTAAATTTTAGTCTAATTTCTTTTGAGTCTAATTAAGTCTTATTTCTTTTGAAGTCTAAAATTCAAGTCCTCTAAAGTCTAAAATTTTTATGCTTGGAGGTACTTGCCATACTTCTCATATAGAGTTGGGGTCAAATTTGCAACCCTAATTCTAAATGTTGAACACATTAGCCACCATAACCATTGCATTATGCCTCTTGCACTCCCCTAGTGCTTCCTATTATCAATATTGTTTGCATCAGTCAGGTTCGGACATACCATGCTGAATTAATTATTTTTGCCAATTTGTAGTGGTTCGGACACTATGGATATCACCTGGGTACTACATGAGTATCGCCTAGATAATACAAGGGTATGACCTTGGCATTACATAGGTATCACCTTAGACAAATCACTTGAATTCTCCATATTTTTTGGACAATCTCCATTTGAATTAATTATGT
Organism: Bryoerythrophyllum caledonicum; assembly: GCA_963971425.1. NCBI lineage: Eukaryota > Viridiplantae > Streptophyta > Bryopsida > Pottiales > Pottiaceae > Bryoerythrophyllum > Bryoerythrophyllum caledonicum. Next base: position 14,234,491 of record OZ020520.1, on the reverse strand, counting down.
ACAAAACTGACCAACATGTAGGGTATTCCCCACTCTTCCACTTTGTTTGTATACCCACAAGTTACCCAAAGATATTGAAGATGTATCTGTTTCCAAGCTCTTTCATGATTGCAATATTTGAGCCATAATTCATGAGATACAAATTTCTTGCTCTTTTGTGCAAAGGGTTAGAAATGAGGAGTTACATGGTTACAAAGTATTTGTTAAGTCATCACATGGTATATGAAAATACCATAAATGATGTTTTCACAGATAATTATAATGTCAACTTGAAAAGCGCAACCATTGTGTATAATGGTGGCCAACAAGGGAGTTCTTAGTACTCTTTAGAGGACAATTATTAGAATCATTTGGATTGGAGACATCAACAAGGCTAATATACTAATATCGTATTTATGAAAAATGTCACGTAAATATGACGTTTTTATAAATATAATTGTGTTCCTAATTTAAACCATCCCTCGATCCAACATTGTGTTTCTAGATGTTTATTTTACTTGAGTGATTTGGTGAATAGTATTTAGCAATGTATTCCGATGTATTTCAATAATTCCAATTTACATGAAATCCCAATTTACATTAAATTTACATTCAGAGACCACGGTTACTTGTAGAGACCACGGTTTTAAGGCGGTTTAGCTCACAAGGCTTGGGAGAATCTATGAGTGTAATAGATTAGTGTTGGATATCATTTACACAACAAATACATTTCATCATGACCCTACTTCATGGAATAGCTTGCCAATGCTTACATCGATTTTGATGGCACTCATCGCGGTAGATGCTCATCTTGCTCCACGTCTAAATCTTCCTCAAATTTTCCTTTGAGGTGGCTTGTAGCACTTGCTATTGAGGTTAACATGCCCAAATGACGCAAAACATGACTTTAGGCCTTAAAAGGCTAACCCTTGCCCAATGCAGGTTTATGCAAAACCACCATATGCGATGATTTTCTTCCTCAAACTAACTCAAATGGAAGTATAATGCCTTTTTTGATATCTAACCGTACAAATTCGAACAAAAACCATGACCTAAACCTCGGAGAAAGTTTGCACAACATCCAATCTAGTCTTTTGAGTTACCATACATTGAGCGTGAAAATTCTGGATTTTAGAGGCTATACTACTTTATCCATCAATAGATTCTTGCAAGAATTTCTGTACTTTGAATAAAAAGAGGTTCAAAAGTGCACTAGGTTGATAGCCTTGCATTGACATATCACATGTGAGGTAAACATTTATGCATGATTAGTGATGATTTTTTAACCTTTGTCTACTTGATAGTATACGAAAATGCTCCAAATTTACACGAATCCAAACAGAAGTAGTATACTACTTTATCCATAAGTTTTGTATGCAATGAGAGAGATCAACAATCACAAAACTTAATCGGCAATGCCTCATCTACGTATAAGACACCTGAAATCTCAGACGGCCCTTGCACTGTCACCAAAACGAACCTGCTCAACCCAAGTTGTTTTCCAAGGAGTTTATGCCTATCCCAAACAAATGCTGGTGAAACCTGAGCAACTGCAGAAAATAAAAGGTGACGGTGTTGATTCCCTCCAACAGCTGCTGCTTTTAGAGAAAAAGAATGCAATTAAGTGGAAGATGCTAAAATAAATGAACTGGAATTGAAGAATGGTGAAGTGGACTCCCAGTTGGTTGTAGTCTGTCACGCCACCAGGCCAATGTCGGCAAGGAGCTGCTCAGTGCAGGGACGCACTCCCGAGGTGGCAGTGATGAGGGCGTCGTCTCCCAGAAGCTCCCTCATCATTTTGGAGGGGTCTTTGGCACCGCCATGCATGAGGAAGCCCTGCCGCAGATTGTCTCCTGTTGCCAACTCCAAGGGCTTCTCTTTACAGTGCTTGTGCCATATACTCGCTGCGAAGCACCGCGCATACAAGTAGCTGTAATAGCCTGCAGAAAGAAGAGACCAATCAGTCACGTCCTCCAACAGAAACAAACACAGTCATTCTTTGGTCCGACTACGAATTCATTTGTGAGGGACACACCGGCGCCGTAGCTGACAAGATGATTGAACCGAGTGTGCCAATGCGTCCCTTCTACGTGCCGCACTCCAGTGTGCTTCAGCTTCAAATCCGCTATTACTGCCGTGGTGTCCTTGGCGGGCAGAGGCTGCTTGCCGAACAAAGTCATGTCGATCAGAGCGTAAAGTACCTGCAGAGTTTGCATGACAAAGCCATGTCATTAGACCCCAGAAACAAGCAATGATCACAACCTAAGAGACGTGGATTGTGGTGCGGAATGGCCTAACCTGGCGTTGGATCTCAGTGGCAGAGAGCATTCTCTTGGCTTCGTTCATAGATGTAACCATCTTCTCGGGAATTATCTCCCCTGTTAGATAATGTCTTCCAAACTGACTGAGTAACCGATAGTCCCAAGCATAGTGCCTACATTGCATGATTCCAAATGCCAAGTACCTTTGAGAACCGAATACCGACAGATGATTCATACCTACCATGAGGAAATCCAATGCAGACGCCCTGCAACCTTCCTGATTAAGAGGCGCAGAACAATGAACTAGAGCGATGAAATCGACAGTGCAGCAAGGGAAACCGTCTGAACAGAACTTACTCAAACAATTGCGATGGAGTCTCTGAGAAATCAAGCACCGTACGTGTGCCAGAGAAGTGCTGAAATTCCTGTAAGTTCACAGCAGTTCGATATCCGTAACAGATGGTCAGTTTCGATTTTGAAGCGAAAAATGGCACCAAGAACCAAGTTCATGAAACGGTTGAAGACGCATAGCAGTAGGAAAATAATGGCAGAAGATAAACATGAAGACCAAGTCGTTGAATGACCAAGAAATAACAGCTGTTCAGAACCAACGCACTGTAAAGGTCAGGAGAGGGCAACGTACTGTACGAGAAAGTAAGGAGTGTAACGCGTGGCCGAACTCATGGAACAATGTCTCGACTTCCCAATGGTTCAAGATAGGGGGTGTGTTTCCATCTGGAGCTGCAAAATTGCATGCTAAAGCTACCACCTGCATCCGCAAGGTATATCGTTGTAAGAACGTAAACAAAGAGAACTGTCGAAAGCAATCTGATTTCCATTGCCAGCAATCCTGGTTATACTTATGGAGTTGGGAAAGAAGAAATGGCCAGAACCAAGGGATATAAGAAAGTAAAGCATACTGGCAGCTGGTAGTCATGTTCAGATATCCTCCGACATCCCTTGAGAGTAAAATGAGCACAGCCAGGAAATTTGCCGGGTCGTGCATACAGATCCAAGTACAAGTGGCCAAGATCACCCTGTGGAATATGCAAAGAAGGACGTATTACATTAAAATGATCCGACAACGAAACCAGTGGAATATACAATCAGCAAGCCTTCATTAAAAAGAGATAATAGTACCAGACAACAAATTATATTCAACTCCATATATTTGCAGAAGATCAGTCTAGCTCAGGTGATGGAGTCATGCCACTAAAATACCTCAGAAGAGTGCCGCAGGGACATCTTCTGTACAGCTGGATGCCATGCTTCTCCAGGAGTTAGAGGTACTTGCTTAAAGGTAGCTCCGAATAAAGAGTGGCACATTATCCTCAGGGCTTCAATACATTGTCCAACTGGAAAATAAGATGCCACAACCTGCTTCGTCCACACTAAGAATATGAATTTTCCACACTTCATTTCGACCACTACTTCAAAGTAATACCACAAAAAGGACATCCACGTTACAATCAAATATATCTGCACCCACGTTACATTCGCAGCCGACACAAAGGATCAAAGGAGAGAAAGGTCGCCAGGTCAGAGCATAAAAACTCACCCCTGCATTCAAGTCATAGGTCCGAGATTTCAACAGACCAGCATAGTAAGATTCATCCCAGGGATTTATTGAAGTGCAGCTGCGGGACGAGTCAACTTGTTTCGAAAACTCTGCCAACATTTTCGTTTCCTACGACAAATAAACGACATGCACATAAGAAGCTGTGAATCAGGAAATGTGCCAGTCGTTTTTTATATATGTTCGACAATATGATTAAAAAGAAAACCACTGTACCCTAGACAGCGCCATACCCCTACCTTGTACTACAAGAGCTTATTGTTTGCTTTGATTAAAAAGAGTTACGCTCGAGTTAAACCCTGAGAAACGTTCTTAGAGCCTGAGAACATGAATTGTGAATGGAGTATGAACTTTACCTCATCTGCCTTGCCCCGAATCCGAATGCTCAGGTCTTCTAAGAAAGAAATCACAGCGTCGGGTGACTCTGCCATTGTAGGGGCAGTTGCAAACTCCGCATAAGAGTTGTAACCAAGGAGCTAGATCACCATACCAGCCAGTTCATGATTGTATTATGTCAGATGCACCTGCTGCTCAGAAAAAGAGGAAAGAGAACCCAACCAAAAAAAAAACCAAGTGCCAACAGCCCGCCCACTTAGAACCACAAGCACTACATCCCATAGCCCAATCTAAAACCAGCACCAGGTCTAACCTGAGCAAGCTCGTGGCGCGCACCAATAAGGTGATCCAGCACTCGCAAATTAGCCTTCGGCACACTATGACCAACCATGTACACCCGTCGTCTAACCTGAAGATAACATAGAGACTTGGCGTTACACATGATAAAAACTTGAATGTAACACCTGAAGCATCACAATCATAAAATCCCTCCAGCTACGTATTCAAGCGATCATATATACAGTGTCCTTGATCATAAAAGAGTCTGAAGATACTAGCAGATAAAACTCTCTCGGTAAGGTATTAGAGGCTGACGGTGAGGATTTTTTCGTGCAATTTTTTCAATCGAGTGGAATACAAAAGATAGTAAACAACAAGTTAAGATGTACCTCGGAGTCTGCCACATATTTAAGTACAGAAGAGAGAGTAGCAGGTTCAGTGATGACACGCAATCCCATATTATTGTCGTCCGCTGCCACGATCTTGGAACGTCGAGACCAGCCCACCCGACCATCCTTCTCTGCCCAAATGGGCTTCATCAAATGTTGGATACTCTTTGGTATCACGGATGCAGGGAATACGTCAAGCTGGCCTTGATCTCTCATCATATGCTCCCCAAACCTGGTAAAACAACACAATTACAGGTGGATAACGGCAAAAGCAACTTGGATAAGAATTCAACTACAAGGCAGGAAGATACTTGCAACTATCTTAAGGAGTTCATTCACTCAAGCAAAAGCATGCACTTACTGCACTTACTCTCGGCCAAGTCTTGTGATTTCAAGGTTCAGATCATTTGCACGTTTCAACTTCTCTGCAAGTCCGACACCAACAACAGATGAAATTGATGCATAGCTGGTGGTGAGTTTAGAAGCCCAAATTTTATATGCATGAATGATGGTATTTCTTACTTTGGAAGCCCATTGACTTCAACAAATTGACGATTATGGAAATGGAGATCACAAACAGGCCAGTAGCAACTGTACACTAGCTTCCAAATTTAACCTTAGATCTGATACTACCATTCAGAAACCCAGCGACTAGCTGTTCTTACATCCTAGATATGAACCCAAATAAAAAGATTCAAGGAAGGTGCACTAAACTCTTCCGGTCACAATGAAGTAACTTACCAGAAGGGAGGTGTATTCCACCTCTCTCAAAATCCATGCGGAGGGTTTTAGCAGCTCTTCTAGCTTCTTCACTTGTGAGAATATCAGGGGACTCATCAACGCCTACAACTGCCTTGTATAGAACCGGATGGGAGTTCAAGTACTGACAAGCAACCATATATATAACGTGCTCAGGCTCAATGAGGAGGGGAGATAAGCGTATGTTTCCTTCTAAAACCCTGAATATAAAAAACATCTTCTGTGCCACTTATTGTAAGAAAGTCTGAGGTTTGTTAGAGTGCCAATGTCAGAACAAGGCCTTCTTGCGATCGGTAATTACATACCTGCAAATATTCATAGACCTTCATTGAGGCGTGGTTGGATTCGTCCACATATTCCCTACAACAACAAAAATCAAGTTATGAATGGACACAGTACAATGCTTCCAGGGAGAGAATTACCCTTTATGATTGAAAATACAGAGAGTGAAATTGGGTGCAACAGTTTCAGAAGTACAAAAAAAAAAAAGCACAACCAATATGATGTGAGTAATCAAAGACCCCACACAACAATAGAGGCGAAGAAGAAAATTAAGCAAGGGGTGCAAGAAGTACACCTTACTTGTCAGGGTGCGTGTTCCGACACAGTTCAGCTGCATCCACTACCGTGCAAACCTGGCATCCCAAATCAGAGCCCATATTGTTTGTCAACAACAAGTTAGTATGTTGAACAAACAGAGACTCCAACTGTCTTCCCTACTACAACCGAGCAAACAATATAACTTCAGGAGAACTGATTGATTACCGTGTCCGATATGTCGTCCATAGCACGAATAACATCCATCGACGGAGGCATCTCGCGTATGCTATTGATAATAACCTCAGATCTGCACATCTCGTCAGCTCAGGTTCATGCCAAAAAAACAAAGCCTTCCCAGACCAATCAAATATTTTTTCTTATCCACATCGCATAACTTGATGAAGGACAATGGTATGACTCACTTGTCAATTGCGTCCTGGGCGAAGATGCGGAAACCCTTGGCAGTCTTGAGGATTTCATAGCCATACAGTCCAATCATCTCCTTTCTCAAATTCGGAGCCTTCATGTAGTCATGAGACAGACTCGGCTGCTGCTTTTTCTCGGCAGGCTCTGGTTCCACTTTCGGCTCCGTTGAGCCTACCTTCGAAGCCAGGGCTCTCCATGACACAGCAGCACTGGAGCATAAGGTTGGGCAGTGCCTCCAAGCGGACCAAGGGATTTTGAACAGCAGCTCGTCCCTTTCTCCCAAGTTACTGATCAAACCCCTCGCTGCTCGACGAGACTGCATGATGGTTGCAAGACTGCTCAGAGCTCCCTTCAAGTGACCTTCATCTCAGAACCACCTGAACACACACACACACAACATAACAGCATAATCATCATCTCTCACCCAAGCAATTCCAAAAAAATCAACAATGGAACCTACTTCTCAATCTAGTTCCCTTCAAGTGACATTCATCTCAGAACCACCTGAACACACACACAACATAATAGCATGATCATCGTCTCTCAGACAAACAACTCTACAAAAACAACAATGGACCCTACTTCTCAACCTAGTTCCTTAAAGACGTGAAACCTGTCTGTTACCCACCAACACCTCGTAAACACATCTCCAAAACCCTAACCCTAAAATTCCAAAAAGTGTAGAAATCACATACAACGCCTAGAAAAGCCCAACAGACGACCTAGACTGTTACGTAACCCCAAATCTCCCTCCAAACAACAAAAGAACGCTCCCACTCCTGGTGAGGCAGGTACCATAGCATGTCAATCCAATCAGACTCTACAGACTGGCACTGGTAGAAAAAACTCTACACACTGCCACCAATTCAATTCAATCCAATCCAGTGCGATGAAATGCGACCGAATATTGTCCGAAAACACTGCAAGTCTCTCTAGTAATTCTTCGCGAATACTGCACCATTGAGGCTCTCGTAAATTCGCACCTGGTGTGATTGCGGATGCCGTGAACGCATTCGCTTCCTGTTGCTGCGGCGATGGCGAAGATGGTTTCGGGCAGATCCAGTTTCGCAACCGAAGTGCATCTCTTCGACATGAGTTTTCAGGTTCGTTGCTGTCGGCGCCACGACGGACGCCTTCGTCGACGCCGACGAACGAATGTTTCTTCGTCCTCGGGGTCCTCGGGGAACCCTTCAACGTCAGTCGGGAACCGGATACAGTCGGCTCTCTATAAATGTTACCTCTGTAAGTGTTAGAATCGCATAAGTGTTACTAAAAATCTCGCTCCCAATAAAAACCTCAAAATTAACACTAGTAAGTGTTATATGTTAAGTGTTATAACATGTTCCGCTCCCCCCTTTGTTAAAATGATTCTGTAAGTGTTACATTTGGCAAAAACATCATAATAGAACTTGTTTTTAAAAAATTTAATTACTTCACATGAATATATATCATATCTTTTGTGGAACTTGAGAAGATTTGTCCTTTTAAAAAGAAATCTGTTAGGATTCTTCCAACAGTATCTGGAGGGGCATTGCAGGCCATGTTCAAGAAGGGTATCGCAGGCCATATAGTGAGTTTTTATTTTTATTTATTTATTTATTTATTTGTTTTTTAAAATTTTGGTGTGGTTGTTTGCCGCATGCAAGAGGCATGCCGTCGACCCCATCATGGATGCATGGCCTCTCAGGCTGAGGTTTGATTGCTAGTTGTGACTGTTTTTTTTTTTTTTTTTTAAACTTCCAAATGGGTGTATGCCTCATCGACTTTTACTTTTATCTTCAGACCTAAAAGATAGCGATGTTATGGACGCTCATGAGTTCATAAACTATGATGTAGACTTTCATTTAAATAATCCCTATGAACCTACTGAGGAGGATATCCTAGACATGCTTCTTTCTAAAGACTTGGAGATTGTTGCAGATGAGGTTATAAATGATGCGGTAGACGAGGTGGTTGGATTTGACACTGTTGAAGGTGCACTTCATATTGTGAAGAAATTCCTTCAACAAAGACCACGTGATGTTTCATCACGCATCAACTTGGTTCAAACTCTTCTGCAAGATGTGGCAATTGCCCGTATGAAAGATACCCATCCATCCACTATGGATTCTTTCTTCGATAAAGCTTAGTTTAGTTGAATTTAGTTGAGTTTAGTTGAGTTTAGTTGAGTTTGGATGAGTTGAATTTAGTTGTATAATGGTTTATGTTTTTTGTATTTTCAGCTTTCATATTCTCCAAATGTTATGGATTTTTCTTTGAAGTTTTACAAGTGTTATTTCATTAAATGTTATTAATCATCACTATCAAGTTTCATAAGAGTTATTTCTTTAAATGTTACTAACCATTGGTATTGTATTTCATAAGTGTTATTTTTGTAAGTGTTACTAATCGTCGGTGTCTAGTTCTATAAACGTTATATGTTATAACTTCATAAGTGTTACCAAAAATCCTGCTCCAGAGGAGTAACATTTATAGAGAGCCGATTGTATACATGCACGTATTTTACTCCGTAGGATACAAAAAGTGTATTAAAGTTTAGCAAGACTAACACCTCTGGATTAAACATCTTTCATTTAAAGGTCGTTTCAATATATGAATCTTATCATGTTCAAATACGACACCACACATGTAGAATATTGAAGCCACCGGTGGCACCTTGTGACGTATAAAGGTTAGGAGAAATTATATTTGATTGGTGAAATAAGGAAGGACAACCCAAAATCGATTGCGACCCAGGAGTGATCCTTTTTATATCCTACATAGATTTCAGGGAGGAAATGTAGCCGGTCAATACATCACTTATAAATTCATTGGTCAATAGACAGGTAGAGGCAGGTTACATTTCTTCCCTGGAATCTTGGAAGGGTATTGAAGGAAGCAGTATTGGATCGCCCATTGGTTTTGAGTTGACTTACTTTAGAAGACCTTCCAAAATCTACATTTCTTTTTACAATTGCATGGTCACTCTCAAAATTATACTCTATTCAGTCAACCATTTGATTCTATAGCAGATATTCTCCATAGCTTATGTGATGAGTCAAATCTAAGTTTGTAACAGTGAATTCACAAAATAGATGTCTTGTTTTCAATAACAAAATAAGAAAGTCACTTTGAATTGTCGCTATCATGGCTAAAATTAAATAGGATTATTGTTTATAGATTATGGTCAACTAGGACTTTAATAATGTGCCGGAAAATGCTTATTGTTAAGCTGGTTTGAAAAGAGAATCATTCATTTTCTTCTACTACTGCTAACTTTCTACCTAAAACTTAAATAGGCTTAAACCTATACCTATCACAATGAAAGAGCTTGTTCTATCTATAAATTTAGATACATCTATCCATTGTGATATGAATTATTTCTTCTTTGTATGCTATGAAATACTTTAAAAATATTGATATTGTATACAATTTAAGATTAATAAATATTATTAATATTTATGAAAATAAATATAAAACTAATCATATTTATGGTTTTTATTATATTTCGACCATTTAAATAAATAAAAAAATATATATATTCCAATCATTTAAATAAATAAATTTATATTCCAACCATTTACTAGAAATTCAATCCTATTATCAACTTTGAAATACTGAAGCAAATTAATAATTAGTTGGATTATTTAGTAAACATGATTTTATCATAGATGTCCTATATAGAAAATTGGTCTTTGATTCACTTTACCTACTTATTATGTTACATATATTATATTGTTTGTATTTATCAAAATATACTTTATATATCCAATATTTAGGTTACATATATAATCTACTATAGTTTGTTAATAGTAATACTTCTCAACTTGGTCTTAAATGATATTGTTTTCACATAAACATTAACATTTGTCATGATTTAATTCTATAAGATTAAACTTGTCTCATCATACTAAATTTATCTCATCATAGTAAAACTTGTCTCATCATAATATAAGTCCTCTTAACATAGTTTAACTTGCAACTTATAATAGTATAACTAACCACTTATCATGGATCTCTCTAGCCAAACTATTTTTTTTGCATTCGAGTTTGGCTTGGAAGTAGCGGATTCAATCTCAAATAAGAGCTTGTCACCTTTATAGAGACATGCACCTTGATAACATGGACGGATTGCCACCAATGAGTGAAGCGGAACTTCCGAACATGAGTGAATCTTTGCATGTCTAGAGTGTTCATAATTTGTGATAACCACATTCTAGATGGAAAACAGGGAATTTAGCGTAAGTAAATGGATTTGGAGCATGAGTTTGATACGCAACTTCAGATCTCTAGAAAATACACTAGTGCAATGAGGAGTCACCGTTGTCGTTGCGCAATGTGTGCAAATTTTGTGAAGGAAATCTCGGACATGAAGACAGGTAAATGAATGGAGCTAGGGTTTGAAGCGCATGTTTCTTGAAACGCAAAAATGTGATGGAAAAAATATTGGTGAAATAGAGGAGCTATGGTTTGAAGCGCAAGTTTCATGTTGCAAAGTCGTTTCTTAAGCCATGGATGTTTTGCAAAGAGAGAAGATCTACGTGAATTAGTGGAGCAAGACTAAAGTTTTTGAGCATCGTTTTCTCAATCATAGATGTGTTGCTAGATTAGTGGAGCAAGATTGAAGTTTTCTCAACATCGTTCTTTGTATTACATATGTGTTTGTAGAGAGGTGGGCATGGTCTTTGTGGTGGTGCAAACAGACACTTTATTCACGCCGGTCCCTTCCGGGAACCAGCGTTCTTCTTCTTCTTCTGTTTGTAGAGAGAGAGAGAGCACACCGATCATGCTCATATTGCGCATCGTCCCCTGAGCACACCAATCTTGCTCATCTTGTGTATAGACTCCGTGAGTGCGTTAAAGAAGGCACGGTGGTTAGTGGCGCAAGCGGGAAGCCGGTTGAGCGGAGAACAGGCGTAGCGGCAAGAGGGAATGACCTATGCTAAACTATAGTCGACGTCTGTGTGCTCGGACAGCTGCGAAGCTCGGGCACAGACACAAGACCGACTGCGATGCTCTGCCGAGGGCTGGTTGAGTCGATCCGGAGGGGTTTGATAGCGCGGTGTGTCTTTTGTGCCACGTGACGGGGACTTGGAGGTGGGAGACTTGAAGCTAGTGGAGGGATTTACAACAAGGGGCTGCTTGAAATCTTGAGCTCGGCCTATGAGTCGCTCAATGCTAGTAGCCTGAGATTAAAACGATCCATTTATCACAGTGTGACTCACAATTTACTATCGTCTAATTTGCAATGTACGATAGTATAACTTGTAGTGCACCAAATCTCACCAAAGCATACAAATTAATGAGTCACAACATTTAACAACTCATTTACAACAAATTTATACTAGACGCACAAGTGTAAGATTTGCATGCTACAGACAACAGTGTATTAAGCTACAAATATACAAGTGACATACACCAAGAAATAAATCTACACCCCATCCATGACTATTCTAAAGCCAAAATGTAAACACTTGAAACATGCATACACAATCCTCATAAAAACAACAACAACACAAATACATAACCTTAACAAATTAAGTACTTGGTGATATGATGTGGTTGTAATTCTCCACTATCATAGAAGAGTTGAGCTTGGATGGCTTTCTATTGCCTTCTGCAACACCTTCTTGATTGTCTACAAAAGAAAAAACCTATTAAATTACAATCCTAAAACTCAAACAACAAACCATAAAACTACTAAATCATAACCCTAAAACTCAAATACCATCACGGATACACAAAAAAAATGGATGACTAGCCCAACCTTCAACCGCTTCCATGAATCTAAACATACATGCTTGAAGGTTATATATAGCAAATTAGTGTAGATGCATGAACTAAATATTGGTTCTAAAACTATTTTCTTAAAAACAATAATCTCACAATACATTCCCACTATTGTATTTATTTTCTTCAAGTTGCTGAAAATGGAGTGAAATTGGTGAAAAAGGCCTAAAGGGACATCCAAAAGAGCAAATTATGGATTCATATTGAAGGTCTATTGCTTACTAGGGTATGTAGGGTCCCAAAATGGTCACTCGCAATGGATATATCACCATAGCTACAGAAAAGTAAGAAAATCAAGTTATTGTTAAGAATGCCAAAAACATCTATATGCCAAAAACGTTCTACAATGTCACAAAAATGCACAACAAAAACTCAAAGCAAAAACTCCTAGCAACTTTTTGTACAATTTTATTATCCAGGGGACTCAAAATGTATGTTCAGCTCTTCTATATGAGGCAAATATATTAGCTCAAAATACCCCATGTTGTTTAACACATCTATATCGGATTCATTTTTAAAAAATAGAGAAGTGCCTTCCTCATTTGTATATTTGATGTTTGACATCTAATATATTATATTGATTTGAAGGGGGGGTGGGATAAAACCTCAGCCCCTATTTTATTTTTGGATGGGGACCTACTTAAAGCAAAAGAAAGCCTACCAAAAAATCTAAAAAAGCCTCCGGGTCCCCTAAAATGAGAGGGTGCCATTAAGACGAGGGCCCACGCTCGTAGCCCCAAAATATAGAGATCCAATTCTCTTCCCCTCGCTCAAAGATCCTCCGAAAGGTGTGTTCATGGAAAAAAAAAATGAAAAAAATGACCTTGGGAGGGGATCATGGGTGGCCTGCCAGCGCGCGCAGGCGCGAGCGATCGACGGTGCGCGGCGAGCGCGACGCGCCGCGACGCCAACCACGTGGCCCCGCCTGCCACTTGGCCTCGCGCCCTCGCCCCCATCTACTCGCGCTCCAGCGACGCCCACTCACGCGCCTGCAGTCGTTACGATCAGTCCAGCCTGAGCACCTCGCTAGCAACTTTCCACTCGCATCGATCACAAGGCAACCAAGCTCCGATCTCACACATAAACGCACACAAAAACACACCCCATCGATCAACCAACCAGCTCAGGCAGCTCAGGATCGATCAGCTAGCAGCGATGGCGGAGTTGCTCATGGACGGGAAGTCGTTGAAGGAGTTCGTGGAGAGCGACGCGCGGTGGGCGGAGTTCATCAACCAGCGGTTTGCGAAATTCGACAGGGGCCACACGGGCAAGCTGACGCACTCGGACCTGGAGCCTGCCATCGCCGGAGTCGGCAAGGCCATGGGGTTGCCGCCGATGGGCACCGACGCCGACACGGACCACATCTACACCGAGGTGGGTGACTGGTGGAGTGGTTTTTTTTTTTTTTTGTCATTTTGGGGAGTGGTTTGGCTGATTGAGTTCCGCAGATGTTCAATGAGTTCGGGCCGGGAGGGGAGGGCGTGACGAAGGAGCGATTCGCCGTCGTGATGCGCGACATGCTGTTAGGGCTGGGCGACGGGCTGGAGCGGGAGCCCGTGACGATCTCGCCCTTGAACGGGGCGGAGCTGGAGCGGTGGGCGCGCAGCCCCCAGTTCGAGATCGAGGCCGTCGCCGCGTTCGGGGCGCTCGACAAGGACATGTCCGGGAAGTTGAAGGTCGGCGCAATCAAGCACGGCATGAAGCGCGTCTCGGTGAACCAGGGCATGCCTCCACAGACAGACGCCGCGGTACGTATGGATCCATGATCACTCCCCTTCTGTGAGAATATAATCCCTCCCCCCCCTCCTCGTCGTTGTGTTCCGCATGACAGCTCGTGTCCCCTCTCCCAGGTTTCCGAGTACATCGACACGGCGCTTCAGGAGATTGGTGCCAATCCGCAGCAAGAGGTGAACCAGTCGCAGTTCGTGGACGTGTACCGGAAGGTGGCCCTGGCGCTGGCGCGGCACTTGCAGGTCAAGCCCGTGACTGTCGCTCACACGGAGAAGGTGTTCGACGGGACGAGCATCAGCCAGCTGATCAAAGACAAGCACGCGTTGGATCTGGTGAGTACAGTGTTCCTTCCCGTCTTCTTATCGCCTTGGACGGAACATGAGCCTCATGATATCATTCTTTTGCAGGCTTTAGATCTGGCGTGGGAGATCATGCCCAAGACGGGCAACGGGGCGGCTCCCAAGAGCTACCTGCGCGTTGGTCTGGACACTTTGGCGCCGTATGCTGGCTTGCCTCCCGTTGGAGCTGTGCCTGAGGTAAGACCTTGTTCTCTCTGGCACCGATCACATTTCCTAAATGGCATGCTGAAATGATTCTGGTGCCGCTGCAGATGGACGGTGTGGTGAATGAGGCGTTCAAGATGATCGATGACGACTCTGCGGGGAGAGTGGACAGGGCGGCGTTCGACAAGTGCATGCTGGAGGTGCTGGGAGGGATCATGCTGCAGTTGGAGGGGAAGCCCATCGGCGTCACGAGCAGCGCTGTGGTGCCCCCGGAGCGTGAAGGAAGTCTCAATGGCGTGCCTTTCTGATCACGAGAGAGCTTCTACTCTACACATGGTCCCATTGATATAATTCCTTTGTATTCAACCTTGTGAAATAGTACTAACGGAACCTGTAAAGATCAATAAACAGTCTATTGGTTATCCTCTTGATGTCTGTGAATGCTTTGCATCGTCAATCTTTCTTACATGACAGCCACATCTGCTTATTCTTGTCTGGCAATCACCGAACGCATGCAACATATTTTGGGAATTCCCCACCGCAGGTGACGTTTCCTCACAGCAGAGGTCGAGATAACATCTAACAAAATGGGTTTAACAATTGTAAAACCTGTCCTGTGTTCCTTTGTCCTGTGCTGAAGAATCAAACATGACATCTGGAATGTGCCAAAGTATCTAGGGAGCTGACTTCAGACCAAGTACAGTGGCTTACATGTGTCGTAATTCTTGTGGAGGATGTGAACAATGTCTGAATATTTCGACCGTTGAGATTTGAATTTTGAGAGTCCAGTTATGACATCATAATTTGATTTCTTCCCGGCACTTGGCCTTCATCTTTCAAGTGGTCTCGTGCTCAGAACGTTGGACTTCCGGTCACGTAGCAATATTTGAGTTTGAACTTGTGATCATTTTCTCGTTTTGATTACTTGTACCAGGATGTGTAATGAAGTTGGCACCAATTTGCTGCAGCCGTACGTTGGGATGCAGACTGGTAATCTAGTGTGGCTTGATTGCTCCTACACTTGTCCTGAAACACTAATCCGATGTGGGATTCGCTGTACAGAGGCTTCTGACCTGTGCAGAATGCGACACACAACACACAACTCTCTGGAACCAGAGCAGAATGGGAGTCCTTCAACACCATTTCAAGTTCAATATTTAGCTGCAAGCACTTAGGAACATCGAGCTTACCTCGGTTCACCTCCAAACAGCCTCAAAGGCATGACTTCGTAATTACTTGTTAGCGGTGAATGTTTCTGATTCTCCTCAAAAGTGAAGCATGCAGGTCTGTTCTGAATGTTCGCAACCCTAAATTAGGACTCAGGTACTTTTCTCCACATGTCGCATTTCACCAGACAGAATCCAAAACTAAAACGGTCGCCGACATCATATATATATATATGCTTATATCCAAGCATTCAGTGAAAAATTCTGAGACAGAATCACTGAGGCTAAACATTGTGAGAATCAGTCTGACACTACAATCTGCCTCAGGTTGGATCTGACACAACTCCGAACATTCTCCATGTCCAGCAAGTGATAGAGGCGAGTGTCTCGGGCAGGTGACGTTTGACCAACCCATCAGCTTCAACAACAACTGGGCGTGCTCAGACAAGTCAACACAACAAGATACGATGTCCCTTGAAAGCCAGACAGATGAACGTCGACCAGATAAAACAAATCACCACTCAACCTCGTCCTAAAATCCAGGAACCAAAAACACATCCATTTCAACACCGACACAAAAAGTACATATTCTACCATCAGCACCTGAACTTATGTCAAAGCATGCAAGACGCAGTCAAAACTGGAACAGACACAGGAGACTTCCAATCCAAAACAACGAGATCGACGAACAAAAGATGTTATCAGAATTATACACAACTGACAAGAGCTTGGATCAACATCCAGGTTGCCAAAAAGGAGCTGTGCTTGCATATTCATACAACCAATCCCACAATCCTGATCCTCCCTCTATCACCAAAACCCCCTCCACTCCCCAGCTCCTTGCCACCTGCTACCCAAAAACCAAGCTGAATTGACATTTACAAAACACATCTGCCAGCAAAATAAATCGAACAGAGATATCCTATCCTTCCGCCGCCTTTCCTCCACCTCCCGTTCTCTATCTTTTCTCCCCACACCCCACCCACCTACATCCCGACCCCGGGGAAGGCTTCATTTCCTTCCAGAATCGGAAAAGCCACGACCCCATCTAATCACTACCTATCACTGAGAAACAGCACTACAGCTCCCAGAAGAATTCACAAGTCAGTCGATCACATATCAATGCTTTGCTGCTCGGGCCGCCACCAAACAGGGCCTAGTGAACTACGGCCCCAGTCCATGGTTAGATCCACTCCATCTGAGCCCCAGCATCAAGCGTTAGTCTTCCAAATCCTCGTCCTCCTGCACACCACCATAGCACACCCACATGAGCCACCCACGCACCCGGCAGACAAACAAGCACGACAATCAAACGATTTTAACGTTCGAATAAAACATGAAAAGAAATCTCACATCTTCATCCTCCTCGTCGTCATCGTTGATCTCCGACTTCGACTTGTCGGACTCCTCGGCTTCTGGCTCCTCGTCCTCTTCGTCATCCTGCCCAGAATGTCAAGTAGCACCATCAGCAAAAAGTAGCGATATCGATATGTTCACGAAAGGCACTGAAACAAATGATTTCAACTCTACCCTCCACGAACTTTACCTGCTTCAACTTGTAGGCGGTGAGTGATTTGTCGTACTCCGACTTCTTCTGCACAGCCTTCGTCATGAAAGGCTGCTTCTCCTGCACATCACAACCAAATACCACATTCAACTCACCAACCCACGTAATCAAACCGACATAACCGAGATCAACGTCTTCACATTCCATTCCCATGTCCTCTCCACATTTCTCCAACACAGATATACGAGGAGCAAGCAATAAGCATCATACAGCGTCTGACATAGACTTCCATCGCTCCCCTCCCGCCTTTCCGACGGCAGTCACACCCTTCACATCCGGGTTCTCTTCCTTGAATGTCTTCCTGAACTCGTTCCTGTTGCCCAACCATCCACCCCATCATCAGCCCCATCACTCCACCTCCCACACCCAAGCCTAATCATATCATACACCAACCGCATGCATCAACCGCTCCCACTCACAGGAAGATGAAGAACGCCGTTGGCGGCCGCTTCGGAGCGTTCGGGTCCTTCACTTTCTTGGCGGGCTTCGGCTTCTTCGCCTTCGCCTCCTTCACGGCCCCTTTCCTCTTCTTGATGTCCCTGCCACCCACACACATCCCAACACCATTCGTCAGACCAACTTCCCATACCATCAAAACCTCCTCGTACAATCCCACCACCCCCACTACTACTTCGGACCATGTCGCTTACTTGTCCTGGACCTTCGTCACCTTCTCCTTCACATCCCTCTTCGCAACCGTGGCGGCTCCTTTCTTGCCCTTCGCTTCCTTCATCTTGGCTGCCGGGGCCTACCAAGCGACGTTCAATAAACCGAGTTTAGCCAACCATCCCCGATTTAATTCCCACAACAACCTGCCTCCAACACCTCCCCTCGTCAGGCCCCACATCATCCATTGCATACAGATTGTCACGACTCTCACACACCAAACCACCGCTTACACACCACCTCACACAACCGCGCTGCAGTACTGCGCACGCTATCGACCACATCGCTCCCCCGAACCACAAAAGCCCAAGCTTTCTCTACGTTTCCCAACCGCCCGAGAACCAATAACTCACACTCCAACCACAACGCTAAACACCACCGACGTCCATGTCATGCGAGAACCTCTCTTCTGGTCAACACTCCCAGGAAAAAACAACACAAAACGCTCGATTTCAGACACAACACAACAGCCGAACCCACTCCTCCAACGTCCACCCAGAGCGACCGACATTCCTCCAAACCAGCAAACCAATCGACTACGACCCAATCAACTGAAACGCAAACAACAACAACACCACCAGCAAAACCACACGACAAAACTTCACTCGCCACACTGCATGCTCGCACCATACGCCACCGCCTTCTTGCTGCGACACCACCTGCCCCGCAAATACAGGGACGCGCGCGCACAAACCACAACAACACAAGAAGAAAAACAAACATATACCAAACACCACTTCCCGCCTTCCCACCTCCCAACACCACTCCCCAAAAACGCACCCCGTGAATTCCACCTGACCACTGACAGGCAGTTGGCCCCACACGAGCGCAACCGCACCGGAATGCCCCCCGAAAGAACACCCCGCAGGAAAAGAATGATGAGAGGAGGCGACGGAAGAAAAACCAGCTAGAGGAGCGCTCGACGGAGCACGCGGAGACGAGGGTTAGAGGCGCACCGGAGGCGCGGAGGCAGGCGCGGGAGAGGCGGAGGAGAGGCGGAGGAGAGGGGCGGGGGCCTGGGGCAACGCCCGGCGATGGCGAGGCCGCAGCAGGCTTGGGCTCAACGCACAAGAGCCTGGGCTGCCTTGCGTACACAGAGGCACGAGAGGCGGGGGTCGGTCTCCGGACTCCAACGAAGGAAGGCTGTGCGTTGGGGTTCGCGAGAGAGGGTTTGCGTTGTGAGGCAGTGAGAGAAGCCAGCCCTCAGCTCCAGCAAGCAAGGGAGGAGGTGCCCAACGTTAGTTTGGCACGGGCTGGGCCGGGTCCACTGGTGGAATAGCGGGCGAAACGATTGGCGCGACCCGTGTGCGCGGGCCGGTCACCGGCTGGGGCGGTCGTCGTCGCGGAGGACCCCCGGGCTGTCGCGGAGGACGCTCTGGCTGTCGCTGTGCCGGCGAGCGTGAGCATTTCGAATTTTTGAACTCGCAGTCGCGCGCTCTTTTTCGTGGTTTTGATTTGGATCACATTTTTGAAAGTCCATTACATTTAGAAGAACGTATAGTTAGTACAAGCCCTAAACCCTAAACCCTGATTGTATGGTTGTCTAATACTTAGTCTTTAAGATTTGTGAGTTTTTTTCGTGTTCTTTCAATTCGATGTCCATGAGCCTTTGAACCGGAGTCATGGTATACATGCACTACAACTGCGTCAAAGGACTACCATATAGAGATACCCCACCCAATCTCATAAACTCAAATCTTATCATCCAATTTATTGAATTCAAATATTGAAATGATAGAGTCTCCCTAGAAGCAAATGAAAACAAAATTAATTAATACCAACCACTTATCAACGACATTACAACACTTGGATGGAAAGTTGACGCCCTTATTGTCATTACCGCCGGAGCTAGAACTATTACCTTAATCCCCTCTATGAAAAGTCTTGAATAAAATTCCTTATCTTCATCAATCCAATAAAGAATTCATTCACAAAAACTAACACCATTGCTATCCAACATGCAATGTCCATACTTCTATATAAACAAAAACTAGAAAATAACCAACCCCTTCCTGACTCACATGACATTACTTAAAACCTCTCAAAAATTGTCTTAGTTTTTGCACTACAAGTTATTTTAGTCCAAAATATGAAATGAATGACCATCATTTTTGGTTTTGTAGAAATATTATACTTGATAGGATGCCAAAACGTTTAAATGCGGATTTTTATGTACAATCATTGTTTGGTGGCTCATGTTTTCTCAAACGTAGAATTCCTCAAAGACAGTCTTGTCACGGAAGACGTTTCGCAAGAAACACAACATCAAGAATCAATGCAATATTCTGAAGAAGAAAAATCATGTCACAGAAGGAAATGCACTTCAAACGAATTGCTGCAAACAAACAGAGAATTCCTCAGAGAGAATCATGTCACGAAGCGAGTTTTGCAAGAAATATAGTAACATCAGGAATTGGTGCAATTTTGTGAAAAAAATTCATGTCACAGAAGGAAATGCCCAAAATTTGTACTGCTAAGATGGCATTCTTTAAATTGAAAATTGAGAAATAACCAATTCCATATTACAATAGCTCAGCTCTATTCTTCCCAAAGCCCAAAGTTTTTGAAGATAAGTCATCTTCTGAATCTTTTGAATCTTAAAAAAAACCAAGAATCTTGAACGGTAAGAGAATGCAATTGCTTCAGCTTGGAACGCTCCGAAGCTTCAAGAAAGTCAAGTTTGACCTTTCCTATTACAGCAATGTTACAGATATCATGTAACTCAAACCAACCAATACAATTCAATTCATTCATCAATGATCACAACAAAAAAATTGGAAAAAATAAAATATTAAAAAAATTCAGATGGTATGATGAACATACCTTCGTGAACTCATGTGTCAAAAGACCGGAATAGATAGCTAGAGCATGCTCTTTCACTTGCATGTGATGCAATGGGAGAAAATGGGTGGCTAGTTACATTTTGTGCCTTCCACAATGAAGCACACCCCGCTATCTCACGCAATACAACCTCAATATTCCTTGGATTTTTAAGAACTCAAATGTTCTCATAACTTCAGCATTGGGAATGTTTAGGACCTCATAATACTCCTAAAGACTTTTTGAACCTTCTTGCAAGATCTCTTCAAAGAACCTCAAACCCTCTACAAGCATAGAGCTTCCCTTGTTCTTGGCTGACTCTGTTGAAAATGTTGCGTCCTCAAGCAACACAAGAGCATTGCACAAATACTCCAAATGGAACATTCTCATGTATCCATAGGATAGATGAAGAAAAACTCTATCCCTGAATTTTTTCCCCAGTATTGGCAAAGTTCCTACAACAACAAAAAATTGTCAGCATTATCTCTACAAAATCCCAATTCTATATACTAATCATGGTTAATAATTAAGTCCATAGAGACAAGGATTACAAAATCCCAATTCAATATGCTAATCATGGTTAATAATTAAGTCCATAGTGACAAGGATTGCCGTAAGAGAGATGAGTTTTCACAACTCCTAATGAATGTTGCATAGAAATTAATTACCTCAAGCATTTCACAAACTTTACATTCTTCTTCATCCGTAGAGTTGATTGCATAAGAATTGTAAAATCCTATTCCAACAACTTGTATGCTTCATACACCACCGCACATAGTGCATCATCACTAAGCATTTTGATTATCTTCCAATTCAACTCATCCCAACACTTTTCATGAAGTCAAAAAGACGGGTACTTGTCCAATGCCTCATACCACCTCCCATTGAATCCACTAGAACACAATCTCTAAATCCCACAACGCGGTCGCTAATCTTCTGAGTAACCTGAGACAGGCACACCACATCCAAGTCGCCCTACATGAAAGGCAGGTCTCCAACGACAACCTCATCACCAACTCCCATGTTGACCACCCAATCTCCTCTCATTCTCTTCAAAACTTTTGGTGCATCGATAGAGCTATAATACATAAAAAATACAATGATTAAGAATACAAAACCAATATCCTATCAAGGCAATCGATCAAATAAGTGTCAAGGACACAAGAATACTAAACAAAGACTCTGAAAACTGAAAAAGATTTTAAGAAGAAAACTAATATGAACTTGGATTAAGAAGATAAAGTACACAAACATGAAGAAAGTTGAACGAGGGCTCTAAGAAATACATCGTCCAGACTGAAGAACTGATATAAACTCTCCAACCTTGACCCTTATATATACCCTAACCTACAATAAAAGAAAAATCAAAAGAAAGTTAAAAGGTTTCTAAAATTAAAGAAGCTCTAAAGTAAAAGTAAGGTAAAAAATAATTAGAAGGTTCTAGAAGTTATGTCCCTACCAATAAGCTTCAAACCCTTAATCAACAAAACTAGTGAGCAAACTAACCAAGAACTAGGAACATCTCCATTAAACACTTATGCATCACTTCCTTGCATCCCTCTTGCCTTCACTCCAACAAAATACTAGTTACAATGTAATATCATGCAAGGTTGAAGGTTATAATAGACTCAAAACTTGTTGTCCAACAATTGCATGTGAAGAGTCTCAAATCCCTTTTCAAGCTCACAACAAATTACACAATTTGATAATGTAAACCATGTTGGTTTGCTTATTCAGAAGATTTCATAGAAGTTACATTGTTACAAATTCCATAACCAGGTTATAATCAGGAATGACGGATTACAAATGCATACCTAGTTGAAGGAAGCTAGAGTGCCTTGCAAAGCATGGCAGGCTGACACTACGGTTCAATGCACTTCTTATCAATCAAAACTCCAACTGAAGTTGGGCTCAAGAATCCCTCTGCTTACACACCAGAGCAACAATAGAAAATCAGCCCTCTCAAAACGGAACCAGAAGAACACCAAACAATGTGAAGTTGCACCAACCACAGCAACATAAACTTCGACTTAGAAAAAGTATCGTACCAAAAATATAAACGGGAGGAAGAATAAACGACCAGGGCATCTTGCGCAAGAAAATCCCAACTGCCCAATTGCTGTAATTGCATACAAAGACTGCTCACCCGTCAAAATGTCACACTGTCGATCAAGCCAAGGCAAATTGCGCAGTCGGCAACACTCATCAACCCTAGATCGTAGCGTGAAATCAATAAAACCTCTGCAATTGCTTCAACATTCTCACAATCGACAATAGTAACCTAAACCCAGCACTCAAACCCTAAAACCGAGCAAAAAAATGAGAGGTCAGGAGCGATCACGAGAACAAGCCAATCGACTACGAACCAATCAACTGAAACGCAAACAACAACACCAGCAGCAAAACCAGACGACAAAACTTCACTCGCCACACTGCATGCTCGCACCATACGCCACCGCCTTCTTGCTGCGACACCACCCGCCCCGCAAATACAAGGACGCGCGCGCACAAACCACAACGACACAAGAAAAACAAACATACACCAAACACCACTCCCCAGAAACGCACCCCGTGAATTCCACCCGACCACAGACAGGCGGTTGGCCCCACACGAGCGCAACCGCACCGGAATGCCCCCCGAAAGAACACCCCGCAGAAAAAGAATGATGAGAGGAGGCGACGGAAGAAAAACCAGCGAGAGGAGCGCTCGACGGAGCACGCGGAGACGAGGGTTAGAGGCGTACCGGAGGGGCGGAGGCAGGCGCGGGAGAGGCGGAGGAGAAGGGCGGGGGCCCTGGGGCAACGCCCGGCGATGGCGAGGCCGCAGCAGGCTTGGCCTCACCACACAAGAGCCTGTGCTGCCTTGCTTACACAGAGGCACGAGAAGCGAGGCTTAGTCTCAACAAAGGAAGGAAGAGCGAGGGCGCCTGTGTGTTGAGGTTCGCAAGAGGGTTTGCTCTACAAAGGGAGGATGCCTTGCCTTCCACAGCGCTCCACACAAGGAAAGCAGGCGGCCAACGTTAGCTGAGGGAAAGATAGTGAATGATGGTCGCTGTGTACTTGCTACCTAGGATTTCACACAAGTCTTGTATTGCGACGGAGCTACGATACTTTACTGGAAAGATCTGATGTAAGAAGTTCAAGCAACAAGATATGTTTGACGTGACTGCGAATTAAGGTTGACTTAAGGAGTGATCGAATTCGGAATTGATTGTTCAAGGAACGTAGACATGTGTGCTGCTGTGGGGACTCATAACAGCAGCAGCTCCTGGTGCGTTATCTGGACTTGCCATCAACATTGTCAGAAAATCGGAGACAAAATATAGCAAAGGTTTACGCCTCGTGGATATTCGACTTGCAGCAGCAATTTCATTAAATCTGTGGAAAAAGACGGTCTAAATAGGTAGTATACAAAACAACTGCTCACTCACTGAAGCCACCTATGTGTCTTTGGTTTGAACGGTAACACCGTCCGAGCCTGCAATGATCACAGCGCTGGCCATGTTTAAGAATAAGCCGTGATCCACCACACCTTCAAGTTCGGAAATCGCCTTGGCTGCAGCATTGGCGTCTTTGATAGGATCCTGCAAACACGGTCAATCAAGAGGTTAACACTGGAATACCCGGTACGAGAATACTTGGAAGAGCGCAACCGACTACCTAACTGAAGAGAA
This sequence comes from Bryoerythrophyllum caledonicum, assembly GCA_963971425.1. Classification (NCBI taxonomy): domain Eukaryota; kingdom Viridiplantae; phylum Streptophyta; class Bryopsida; order Pottiales; family Pottiaceae; genus Bryoerythrophyllum; species Bryoerythrophyllum caledonicum. The sequence goes on along the minus strand of OZ020520.1, from coordinate 14,210,050 downwards.
TTATTCGCAGATTTCAGAACAGGAGGTATGAGCTATCAGTACCTTGAAGTAAAGGTCGATGATATAATTTGAGTTATCAGTCACATAAGGCTTGTCTCCATCCATGCGCAGCTCGACCTGAGGGAAGAAAAAGATTTCACGTTTTGAGCGAAGAACAGTTTGCTTCAGGTGCAAATGAACATAGTAGTGGAATGAGAGGATGGACAGAACTCGGCAGATCGACGCACCTCACAGCCAGCAACTTCAGGAAGACTCTTCAAGCGCTCAGCGTTGTACTTCCAGCAAAACTGCACAACCTCGACAGGCATGGCCAGCCCACTGCCTCCAAGACCCTTCACCAGCTGCGCAAATCAACAACCGAACACAAGGACTCTCAAAAATCCAGAATCGGCATACGCAAGGAAAATCACAAGGTAGAAGAAATTTTCCCCTTTGCCATGAGTTGTGCTAGATACCATTACAGATCCTGTGAAATTGCTCTTACGCAAACTCATTCATCCCTGATAGGGAATGATACAAACCTTGGTTTCATCAACAATGACTACAAATTTCGCAGAAGCGGCCTCCACCATCTATGCACAGGTAACGCACAAGACGCATGAGATATCACATTGTTGCCACCGGTTGCAGAAAATAGAAATTCAGAATTCCTTTGCGCGATGATCTTAACCACGTATCTGCGTTGAGTGCTATAAATTTACACGAACAAGAATGCAAAAAGCGAATGACTGTCACCTTCTCACGAAGTAAAGCTCCACCTCGCCCCTTCACGAGGTTGAGATCGGGATCGACTTCGTCAGCTCCATCAATCGCCAGGTCAATCTGAGACCAAGCATAGCAAAGTCAAGAAAGGGACTGCCGAAAATGTAGCTCCATGATAAAATGAGTTTTCTTTTCTCTGAAAAAAGGGCGTCGGTACTATCATAAGGTAGTTTCAAAACATATCTACATTCTAGTTGAAACAGTTACCTTAGGATGGTCGTCCAAGACAGACAGAGGGATGCCCAACGCTGCAGCTTGTTCCGCCGTCCTCTGTGAGATCAACATAACGCATGAGCAAACAGCATCAACTCAGGTTCCTACAACCATGTTGACAATGCAAATACAGTGTGATGATAGATAATCCTGGATATATGATGTCAGCTGATGACAGGAATGAGCAAGACCTTTGAAGTAGGCACACCAACAATGTCTGTCAGCTTTCCTTCCTGAAACAATTTGAAAACACTCCGCACAGTCAGCCATGATGATAGTCTTCTCGATAGATTTCTAAAATTCCTCACCATGATATGATTCAACCATCACTATTTCTATTCAAGAGTGATAGAAATGTCTACATTTCTTAAATGCTGCCAATGTTACAAACCTTCAAGAGCTCGCCAATCTTTGCCACTGCAAATGCAGCGGTGGAGCCCGTGCCCAAACCCAACACCATGCCACTCTTGACATACTCAACTGCCTGCAACAAACAACCATGGCTCAAATTCCATTTCTCCCACATAACCTTCCACAATTGCATGCAGAGGACAGATACTATTTTGCAGTTAAATCACCAGCGTTCATGTTTGCATGTAAAATACGATGAAGAGAGTTTGTTACAACACCTTCTCAGCAGCAATCTTCTTGAGCTCATCTTGTGTAAGAGTCTTGGTTGCTGCATTGGTCAAGGGCAAACTCCATCATGTCACAACTAAAGCCTCAGTGTTTCAATGAGACCAGAAATCTAGGTAATTAAAAACAGACAGAGAGGAGGAGCGACATCTTTGAAGGAGGGTCTAAAACCACACAAACTATGGAGGTCATCTCATGAAAGACCACAAAGCCTCTAACCATGAACTCAACCTTTACTTATAAAATACTTCCAACCGCATTAAAGCGCTAGACCGATTCTTGTAAAATTCGATCGAACCCAGTAGCTGAACAACGTAGCTTCCATCAAACAAACCCGCCTCTCTCCGCCCCTCAGATGACTAAGAAGACAAATTCAGAATATCCAGGAAAGGAAGGTCCTCCCTGGACCAGAATTCATCCAAAAACTGTACCAATTGTACACTAACACGAGCACAAACCAGTACTCTACGTCCTAACCTCGATATGCAGTCAAGCGCGCACAGATTTGTGAAAAACCCGTTACAACAGGACTGCGCAAAACCCCAAAACCCAACTAAATCTCTCGCTACCAACTGAAGAAAATGCAGGCGTACATTGCAGTCAATGCCCACGTGACGACGACCCAGCCACCCGTCCTCTCCGTCACTCAATCCAAGTCAAGCAGGAACAACGAACAACAGCCCCACCAATAACACAACCCGGAATCCAAACGCCAATTCAATTCCCGAAACCCCACCAACCCGTCCAGATTCACGACCCAACCTCAATTTCTAGCAAATCCATACCCTGCTCCTGCGCACGGGGCCGGAGTGCCATGGCGCTCGACCGGCGGGACTGCGGCTGCACGCTCAGGAACGCGGCCTTGGAGTCCGCGCCGAACGCAGCGCACGACGACGCGCCGAATGCCACGAGCTGTGGGGGGCAGCTGCGGGCAGTGGTGGCTCCCAGGACGGCTGCGGCGGTGGCTCTGCTGGTGGAGGCCAACATGGTGTGGGACGCCATCGCTGCCGCTACGCGAGTGCCGCAAGAATGTAGCAACTGGGTGTCGCTCGAACGCTTCCCGGTGAGCAGATGAGAACGAATCCGCTACCGCTCCCCGTCGCGCATCCCACACTTCAATCTCCGCGGCCAGAACCGTCACCACATTCATCCTGAAGCTCAAATTATTCATCCATTTCTGGACACTTCTTCATCCACTTTCGTTCTTGAAATGTCTGTTTGGGGTTTCGAGAGCCGGCCATTGCGACGAATGTGATTCTGTAAGTTGCTTTGGTCCAGGTTTTTCGTCGTTCAACCTTTTTCGTTCGTCTGTTGTGTGTCTAGTGATAGGCCGGCTAAGCTCAGCCTTAAGAAATGGCTTGGTCTCTTCCTTTTCCTTGTCCCTGGTTGCTGGAGGCCTTTCTCCTTTGTATGCGTGGGTAGCTTTCACTTTTACTTTCACTTTTACTTTAGATGGGGTGAGCCCTTTAACCCTTTAAGGCCAGCTCACGAGGCTTGGGAGATCTTTGAGTGCAATAGATTATGTGGAACATCTTCTACACAATGGGTGCATTTTCTTGCGACTCCGCTTCACGGAAGTCACCATAATTTAGCTGTCAAATTCTGCTGCACATTCTCACCGCAGCGTACACATCCGCACTAGTTATTTCAGTTTGTGGATGAGGCTATGATGAATTGGTGGGTCCGTTATCCATAGATTACTTCAGAAATGACCACCTCTTGGGTTATTATCCTTAAAGGACTAACTCTTGAACGTTGGTCAAGAATCGTATGTAGATGCACGTATTTGACTAAATAGAATACCAAAAAATATTAAAGTTTACCAAAACTTACAACTTTGGATTGAAGATTCTTCAGCTAACATCTTTGATTTGGATGTCATTTCAAGATCTGAACCTTATAATGTTCAAATATGACACTATACATATAGAACATTGTAACCATCAGTGGCACCTTCTAACATTTAAGGGTTACGATATTAATTTGAGCCAATATTGTAGTGTCACTAAAAAACATGGGTACTTTGGAAGATATTAAGAGAGAGTTTGTGAGATAATTCAAAGTCAAACCTAGGGGAAATTTGGATGCTTCGGGGAGCCATGGGTAGGTCTAATCTTTCTTATAAGGGCACAATTGATTCTACACAATGAAAATACAAAATCTGAATGTAAAAATAATTGAAGAGGCTTTCATCTCCCTAGTGATACTATATCTACAATCTCATAATATTTGCTAACTTGCTTGAGTTGTTCTTTGATAAAACATAATGTACTACTTTAGTATTTGATTTTAAAAGTAGAACTTTAGTCTCCAAACAAGGACAATGTGAATAAGATATATGTTTTCTCTAATGTTAAGTATATATCTACAAGACATAGATTAGATGGTTTCGAGATGGAGCGAGAGCAGACGTGTGCACAATCGTCTTGCACAAGTGCTAACCTTGGTGTCTACATACTGGCCGAGTCTAGGTCCCGTCTCCTGTTCCGGAGCAGTCTCCTCCCAGCACTGCTCCACTCCGACACTTCGACTTCAACAGGCACCTTCAAATCTCCAGTTAACCTCGGTTTCACTACTGTCGAAGCCCTGTGCAGTGCCGTAGCCCTAGCCTCTTCTGTTAAATTGGATTGCAAAATAGATACATTGTGGGCCAAAAGAACCTATCCGCAGTCACAGCCTTTACGTTGTAGTTTTCGATTTTCCCTCAGGTCCCGTCTTCACATGTCCTCACTTGGTGCTAAACGTGAGCAATCACACCCACGCAAAGCCTTGTGAAGCTCCCGTCAACAAGGAATCATGTTCGATCCGGGCCTAATCAAATCATCTTTGTGTCACTTACAAACAAATTAATTCGTCTTCTTCAGCAATCACCTTGCGTGTGCAGCTGAGACATCTTACTAGGTCCCGAAGTTAAGAAACCCAGACATGTTGAGACGTGCTAAATAGTATTCCCTCAAGAATGGCTCCCACAAATCTTCCCACGCCTCCAAGGACATTCTAAATTTAGGCGCCGCCTACAGTTCCCGCGTCTGGCAACAGTAGTGTTTAGACTTGGATTTTTTAACAACATTCTAAAACCTTACTAGAATCTAGATGTGCAATAATGTCGCGGTTACACCCAATTCCGCAACATGGTCTTCTTCAAATAATAAATAAGTGCAAAATACTCACAAATCGCTATAAGTCAAGTCTATGCCACTCCTCAAGAGTGAAAGCATCATATCAATGACACTAATGATGTGCAGCATGCACACACCCTCATCTCATCACGTAGGAGACTCAACTTAAGAAAGATGAGTCTCCCTCAACCACACGTAGAGATTATTTAGGCTCCAAGTCCCAAATCAAGTGTCAAAAGACACCACCGTTGACCTAGCCATTATGCGGCTCAAATCCTAACTCTAATCACCAACTAGGGCTAAGTTCTACGTCTTCTGATAACTCCACAACTCCCTAGGTGGTTCCTAACCGGAAACCACCTACACAAACGCCTCCATGTGCCGATCGTGACAATTGTTGTTCACAAACACATCGTGCAAAGATATCATCATGCTAATAGGTGAGAGCGCACAGTTAGCAACAAACTCGGAGCAACGGTGACTAAACCATCACTGTTGCCTCCATAAACAACAAAAACAATAGTTTACAAAAAAAAACTATCAACCACTCAGCAATGTAGGCTAGGAGAAAATAAATAATTCCCTAACCACAACATTTAGTAATTGGTCTACAAGAACCCCTTTACTCGCCCCCTTAGCCTGTGTTGAAGCTCCTTTCATACTAGTTAACCACACAATTAACATAAACTGGAGGAACGATCATTCATGGAAACCTCTCAAGTCTAGAAAATCAAGTCGATCTACAAAAATAACACTAATAGGCTGTATAGACAAAGGATAGTCCGGGTGCACTAGAAGCCCCGTCGTTAATCGCCTCCAACACTTTTAAATGGCTAGACCTTGTCTACGTGACTCTCAATGTCCTCAACATTGTAGACACGACCATTGACCTACTCGTACTTCTAAATTAGGTGGGGTGAGACATTCTAGATGCCACCTCGTAAATCACAACTCACAAATGACCATTGTGGCAGCCCGTTTGGCACTACTACACAACCAACATCGCAATCCAGCAGAGTTGTGAGAAAGACCAAGTGTATTGTACTATCAATGTATGACAAATGGCAAGGTGCGCAATTGCACGTGTGATCTTTCCATACCTTACCATCACGATATCATACCTTGCCAAAGAAGAAGAACGCCGGTTCCCGAAGGGAACCGGCGTGAATAAAGTGTCTGTTCGTTCCATTGCTAAGACCATGCCCACCGGACAAGGAATTAGCGAACTGGAACTACTTCCCCCTTTCGAAGGTAGACACTATGTAACGAGTAGCCAGAAACCAACCGACAACGACCAACCACGACCAAACTAACTAAACAACAACAAACAAAACCAAACAGGCAGCCAATCAGGAAGAGACAGAGTGGCGAAGTTCCTAAGGGGGGTCTTGCCTATCAGGGAGGACTTGGTTGTTTTCGATTTTGCGTTTATGCAGTAAAATAGACATGGCATGTTGAATAGCGATGGTGTTGATATTTTTAAAGGTAGTTTTAATTGTATCAATGGGTATCTTGAAGGTATCTTCGAGAGTTTTCATAGATGGGATAAAGGTGGTGGCACGAGCGCCGGATGTGATAACAATAAGGGGGTCCACATTCCAGCCGAGGGCAATGATGTCGTCTATGAGGGGTTGGTATTTATCTATTTTGTTTTGTATTGTTTCCGGGGAGAATCTATCGTTGCAATATGTAAATTCGATGAATTGAATGGTGTAGTCTTGGTTGATGTTCTCGGGTGGTGGGTCGTTGTATGGTAAACCTTTGACACAAAGAATGTCCGGTTTGAACCTAGCGTTGCAATGACATCTTTGGGTCATACATGAGCATGGAAGTAGCCATGGGGGGACCGTGTTTTCTTGTGGATTGCTATTAAAAGTGCCGGCGTTCATAAGTATGAAACATCTCGATTTATTGTAGGAGGTGATTAGTTTTCGGACTTCCCATACCGCTTTGTTATGTCTTTTAACAATTAGAGAGTGTATGTGGTGGTTTTGGCACTTGAGTAGCACATGTAGCCATGTGTCGGGGTCCGTTGAGGGGCATATGGGGCATGTTATGGATGGGAATCTTTCTATTCCAAAGAAGAGTTGTTTGCGAGCGTTTCCCATGTATTGACCCGTACGGAATTTGATGAGGCACGTTATTTGTGAGTCTGAGATGATGGGGTTTTTCCAAAAGTTTGTAGAGAGTTCATTGTCTATGTCGTTATTGTTAGTCCATTTTTCTATGTTAGGAATATTTTCTGAGATTGTATCCAGGTTGTTGTAGAGGTCTTGTTTTTTGAGATATTTGCCCAGAAATCTAATTGGGCCTTTGTCGGGGGTATCTTCTTTGGAAGGCCAATCTTCTTTTTGAAAGTAGTATGGGGTGGCATGAGCATGTTCGTGAGGGTCTTTGGCTTTTTTGTGTGTTTTTTCTCGGCCTTCTTTTGCAAGTTTGTCTGCTTGTTCGTTGCCATCAATGTTGGCATGGGCTCTGACTTTGTGAAGGGTTGTGATTTGTGTACGTTTTTGTAACATTTGTACCATTGATGTTAGTATGGTTTGGTCGGGGTGACTGTTGTGAAGGGTTGGGTGTGTTATTTGAGTGTTTAGTAGGTAGAGTGCATTTATGCAATCGGTGAATATATGTGCAGGTTCATTTTTGTATTTTGTTGTAATGATTTGTAGTGTTTTGTGAATGGCCATGAGTTCTGCTCTGAGGATATTTTGTAGTCCATGGAGTCTTTTGGCTAGTTTAATTTCTTTGGTAGCATTATATATGCCATAGCCAGCTTTTTCTCTTCGCCAAGAGCCCGGGCTAATTTGTTCCGGTGGTTTAAAGGAGCCGTCGGTGTAATAACTGTATGCGGGGTTAAATTTTGGTGTGGTATGAGTTGGGTAGTCTGGGAGAGGGGGAGGTATGACGGAGTAGTTTAATGTGTTGTTATCATAGTTTAATTTTGACCATTTTTTACTTTTGTTTACGGGGGTTTGTATGGGTGTTGGTGGGGCCGGTTTTGTGTATGGTCGTTGTATGTCTAGATTGTCTGATATGGAGGTAAGTTCTGCAAGTTGTTCTAGGGAGCCCAGGTTTTGATTTTGATGATGGACGCATAGTATTTGTAATGTAGATGGCTCTATTCGGGGTTTTTTTAGCTCGGGTGGGATATTAGGTTCTTCGTATGGTATTGTGTCTGCTTCGAATAATGCAATGATGTGGGAATCTGGGAATGGGTTTGAATGTTGGCTGTTGTTTTGGTACCAATTGTTGTTCGGTGTGACGATGATTGTTTTTGTGTTATTTGGATCGTGTTTGGCGGCAAGTCTAGCCCAATGTATGGCTTGTTCTATGTCTTCCTCGTTGTGGGGGTGAGCTATTCCATTTCCGATCCATTTGTGTTCAAAGGCCTTGCCTAGGGATCCAAATATTTTGTCTCTTTCGTGCGGTGAGTAGAATTTATTTAGTTTGGTAGGACATGTAATCGGGGAGGAAAAGTATGAGTGTTCAATGTTAAAGGATGATATCAGTGAGTCTAAAATGGGGGTGGGTATTGTGTATTGCGCATTTTTGAGGGGGTCAGTTTTTGGTATTCGATATTTATATCTTTGGTAAAGCCATATTAGTTCGGTTTCAAAGGGTTGGGTTGTTGGTTCAATGTTTGTAGGGGATTGTAATTTTATATGATATTGGTTCCATAACCATTGGAGCCGGGTAATGGGTATGGTGTGTAAATGTCGGCCGTTTTCTTCGTATAGATGTGCTTGATTGTTATGTATTTGAATTGTGTTTGAGGATGTAAGGATATCATTTTCGGGGTTGCATTCTGTTGTGTAGATGTTTAAGAGTGGGATAATTATGGGTGGCGTTACGGACCTTGAGTCTGAGGATTGTTCTTGTGGATGGTGGGCAAGGATGATATCTGAGTATATTTTGTTTTGGATCTTTAGGTAGTATTGTTTTAATTTTTCAGTGTTATGTGTGGAGGTACTGGTGTCATGCCGTGGAAAAAGGTCTCTTTGGGGGAGCCATTTATTGTATGTATTATCATTGTGTTGCCATTGGCATAGATATTTTGTGTAGGTATTTTGCATGTTATTTGTGTCTGTGTGTTGGATATGTTTATGGTTTATGATATTATTAATGGGGTATTTTGTAGGGTTTTTGGGGATGTATGTTGGGGGGCGGGGGTGGTATGTATGTGGAGGGTTAGGGGGATTGGTTGGTGTGGGAATATTTCTTGGGATGATGTTATTGTTGAAGGTGATGAATGGATCTTTAAGTGTATGAGAGTATGGGTGTATGTTGCAAGGAGTATGACATATAGTGGGGCATGTTATGTGGCAAAATAGTTGTTTAGCAACATTTAGGGCACTCTTTATTAGTTTAGATGGGGTGAAGTGGTAGGTTTTGAAGTCCTCATTGTTCATGATGTGTATACCGTTAGGTAAGGTAATTTGGTTTAGTTCAAAAATATTTTTTGAGAGGAGTTTTTGTAGAAGCTTTTGGGAGAGTTGGGCATTGAGTGTGTTATGATTTAATGTTTCTTGGCGCCATAGTATTTCTAGTGTCGTAGGATTAGTGAGGAAGTTCGGGAGCGTACTTTTAAGATGGGCTTTAGCTATATGTTTTAATAAGAAGAATGTTCGTGTTATTGGTGATCTTATGCAGTCACTTTTTTTAATTCTCGGTATGTTTTCAGCGCCACCATATTGGGCAAGGACATAGTGAGTTAATCCATTATATATTTTCCCAAGTCTTCCTTTATCGTTTAGAGCATTTTGCAGTTGTTCGCCTATACATCGGAGGTATGCATTTTTGAGGGAGAAAGCTTCAAGTCCAAATAGGTTATGTGGTAGTTGGGTTATTGCGTTTGACATACATTTTGGTAATCCACATATGGTTTTTTGTATGGCTATTATTTTTTTATCAAGTTTTTTGATAGCTGGCATAGAGTATGTTACACCGTAGAAACTGTATGCCACACCTGGGCGTAGTACGGTATCAACCATTTTTATTTTTTGTTTCATGGTGGCTGGGCATGTGGTTAGTAAATTTTGCGTCTTCTAATGCGGCTATTATAGTTTGTATTTGCCGTGCGGTACTTCTCTCCGCTCTAAATCCTTCTTGACTATCATGTAGGATTTTGAATTTTTCGCCGTATGAGGATAGTATGTGGGTGAGTGTACTGGTAAAAAGCTTATATATTGTGTTAGCTAGTGCAATTGGTCTATGATTGGGTAGCATGAATGGATCGCCTTTTTTGTATAGTAGAATTGTTGCACTTGTTTTCCATGAATTTGGTATTTGTTTTTGTTTATAGCAGTGAGAAAAGAATAGGAATAGTAGTTTATGAAATCTTGGAGGCATGTTTTTCAGTATTGAATTTGGTATGCGGTCTGGGCCTGGGGCTTTATTATTTCCAAGATTTTGGAGGCATGTATCGTATGTGGCTCTGTTGAGGTATTTATGTAGTGGAATTTCTGGTTCGCCCCGTTTGTCAAGGGTATATCCGTCTAGGTCGTGCCAAGGGTATTGGCGTATTGCACATGTGCATTCTATTGTATGTTGTGGCTGGTAATTACATGTTGGTACTGTTGGTCTATTGGTTTTTGTTTGTTGGTTGAATATTTCATTCGCAATGTCTTCGGGATTAGTTAGAATATTATTATATTGATCTTTGATACAATCCATTGGTGGGGATTCAAGGTTTTTAAAGACTTTTTTGTTAATTTTTTTGGGGCTGATTTCGTATAGTTGTCTGTATTTTGAGATGGCTTTTTTAATGTTTTCTTTTGTGTATTTTGTGATTATTTTCCGGGCTTGTATGTTGGCATTTTTTGCAATTATCGCGATATCTTTTATCCATGTATCGTGGGGAAGGTCCGGAGGCGGCGGGGTAGGGATTTGGATGTGTTGTATATTTAGTAGTTCGTTGTGTATGGGGTGGTTACGCCATTGTGGGTTGTTTTTTACAATTCTAATGGTTTTACGTATGGTATGGTATGTGGTTAAGTGTTGTTTCCAAGTTTTAGAAAGTTTGCGGGGTAGATACCCACCTTGTTGAGAGGTTCTGTTTGTCATTTGGGGTATTGGGTGTGCTCTACAAGTTTGTTCTAGTGTATCAGAGATTTTATTGATGAGTTTGTCTAGAGAGTGGCATGCTTCTTGCCATTGTGTTTGTGTTAATTGACTATTGATTTCAAGAGTGTTTATGAGGGAGTCTATTTGTACGGTGTTTTCTTCGAAGAATTTTGTGTTGAATTTTTCTATGTTGGTTTTTGGGATGGGGTTGAGTATGCGTATAGTGTCTTTGTTTGGGATTGTAGGAGTTCTACTAATTAGTGTGTTATTTGGGATGTGCAGTTGTACAGGTGAGTGGTCCGAATTGAGAATAATATCTTTGTTTGTTGTGGAGGTGTATTGTGTGTTGTTGTTTGTATTTATATAGAAACCATCTATTAGACTCCAATCACTATAATTGTAGCCACCTTGTCTAGAGAATTGTGTATCGGTATTGATGTAAGTGAAGTTTAAGTTTTCTGTGAAGCGGCGCCATTGGTAATCAATGTTTTGAGGGGGGGTGTGATGGTTTCCATTTTGGCGGCCAATTAGCGCTATGTCTCTATTGAAGTCTCCACATAATAGGTATGTATGATTGGGATGATTATTAATATGGGTTGAAATAGTGTTTTGTATATCTAAGAGAAATCTAGTATCTTCGGGATGGGATGGCATATACATGTGAAAGATTAACCACGATTGTAGTGGGTGATTAGTGATTTTAATTATTTGAATGTATGGTGATATGTGCATTGGGGTAGGGATTTTGTTGATGTTGCCGGGGAATGTATATTTTTTGTGTATTAATGTAAGGAGGCCACCGCGGCCCGGTGTGTATGGTCTCCTTTGTTGCATGCATCTTGTAAGTGCATGTGTATTGTTAAAGATGAGTTTATAGTCTTGAAATATATTTTGTATATATTTTGTAGATTTTGTGGCGGTTAGTTTTGTTTCTTGTATAACTATAAGAGCCGGTGGTGTGTCTGTGTTTGCGACTAGAGTTTGTAAGCTAGGAAGGGCAGTGTTTAGTGAGGAGGCATTCCATGTGATTATGTATGTATTTTCTTGGTTTTGTCTAATGTTTTGATTTTGGTTTTGAGGAGGGATGTAGGGAAGAGGTGGGGGTGGGTGGGTGTATTCTGGTATAGGGTCTAGGCATTTTAGTGATTCATTTATGAGGTTGTTAGGGAGGTAAGGGAATTTTAGTTTTATTATATCATTTGAGGGTGGTATGTCTTGACTATGTAAGAAGTCGTATAGTCTTTTATGTATTGAGTTCTCATGGTTTATAATATTTTGGTTGTCTACTAGGAATTCAGTATAGGGGTGTGGAGTGTAAATGTGTCGTTCTGGTGGGTTTTGTAAGGTTAGCAAGGTTTGTAGGAGTGTATTAGTCCATGTAATTGTGTTCCAATTTTGTGGATTTAGAAGTTGGTTACATTCATCTATGTTTGGATGAGTAGTGATTATTAGTGCATATAAGATGTGGGGTGGTGGATGCGTATTTTTTTGTTGTATGTATTGGGCAATGTTTGGGTGGGAAGTGTTTTGTATGTGGTGTAATGTATGTGTGTTTTTTAGAAATGGTGCGAAGGGTTTTGCAATGTGTTCATATTCTGGTTGGGGTTTTATGGTATTAGGTATAAAGTAGATTTTGGCATTTTTCTTATGTGGTGTAGGATGTCTTTTTAGTATATTGGGCATGGGTCCCGGGTTGGTTTCAATGTCTCCTCCTAGAAGTAGAAGTTTGTGGTATATATGTTTAGTGGTGTATTTTAAAAGCTTTATTGTGTTATTAATGACTTGTTGGTTTGGGGGTAGGTGGATATTTGTATTTTGTGTATGAGTTGTGGGTTTATTTATTTTTATAGTAGGTGTAGTTGTTTTCGTCTTTAGTTTATTTTTAGTCCATGTGTTTTTTGTGGTTGTTTTTGTTTTAGTAGAGTATGGATGTATGTAAAATTGGTTGTATTTTACCTTGGTTGTTTTTGTCCGTGTGCATATGTAACTATTATGTTTAAGACTATTTGTATGTGGGTTTATGTTGGTTTTTAAAGTGGCTTTTAAATCCTTTTTTTCATATGCGGTGTTATTATATACTTTGTGGTTTGTACAATTGTTTGTTTTGATGTTTGTATTAGTATTTGGTATAAAATATGTTTTGGTATACTTTTTGTGCGAAGTGGGGTGTCTTTTTAATATGTTCGGCATGGGTCTTGGGTTAGTCTCCATGTCTCCTCCAATTAATATGAGTAGTTTGTAGTAGATGGGTTTCTTGTTTTGTTTTAGAATTTTTTGTTTTTGAATGTGGCTTTGGTATTTGTGTTTATTTGATTGTGTGTGTTTGTCTTTGTATGTGTGTATGTATATGTATGTGTTTCGTTGATGGTGTGTGGTTGTCTTTGTGTGTGTGTATGTAGTTTTATGTGGTATTATATTAGTATTCTTTTGTATGTTTGTATTAGTATAAGTCACGGTTTTTGTCTTGGTATTTGTATCAGTATCTTTGTTAGTATTTGTGTTAGTATTCGTATGAGTACACGTACCACTATTTGTATTGGTATTTGCATTTGTACAAGTATAAGTATTTGTATTTATATACATACCAGTATTTGTATCAGTATATTTATAAGTATACTCATCGGTGTATGTATCAGTATACGTATCAGAATACGTATCAGTATATGTACCCGTATATTGAAAAAATGAGTTTTCTAAAAGATTTCTTTCTAAACCTAATTTGTCTAAAACTATGATTTCTAAAAACAGATTGATATTTATTTCAATCAGATTCGTATATATTCTTACTTTTATTAGAATTTCTATTTTTAGAAAGTCTATTTTTCTTACTTCGGCGCCCATCCGGCCAGCGAAACATGAATCCCACCTCCTATTTTAATAATTCTACATACTCTCAACAAATTTCTACTATTTAATCGCAAACTCTCCCCAACTTTATATATATAGTTTTTAATATTACTATTAATTTTCCATTTATCCATGTAGTTTATATTCCAATTTCTATTTTTAATCTGTACTCTTATATTATCCCTATCTTCTCTATTTATTTTTACTCTGTCATTTTTGTTTCTCATTACAAGTTTGGTTAATTTTCCATCCGTTATTTTTGTATTTCTTAGAAAGCATATTCTATTTTTAGTATTTCTGTTTTTAGCTATATTCTTCCTAATTGTATTCTTATTGTTATTTATTCCCATTACTAATTTGGTGCAATTTCCATCCCTTATTTTTTGATTTCTTAGGAAGGATTTTCTATTTTTAGTACTGCTGTTTATAGCTATGTTCTTCACATTTGTATTCTTATTATAACTAATTCCCATTACTAATTTTGTGCATTTTCCATCCCTTATTTTTGAATTTCGTAGGGAGCATTTTCTATTTTTAGTACTGCTGTTTATAGCTATGTTCTTCACATTTGTATTCTTATTATAACTAATTCCCATTACTAATTTTGTGCATTTTCCATCCCTTATTTTTGAATTTCTTAGGGAGCATTTTCTATTTTTAGTACTACTGTTTATTGTTATGTTCTTCTTATTTCTTTTCTTATGATAATGGTTTTCTACTTTACCCTTTCTTTTCTTCTTACATATCCGCTCCATTTTTGTTATTTTATTTTTAATATTACTTGCTCTAATTAAGACTTCTGAAATTTTATAAATATCTATCTTCTTCCTATTTAATTTATTATATCCCTTTTTACTCTCCTTCATTTTTCTATTTTTATCCATTCTAGTATTCCTTGCCTTTTGATGGTTTTTGGGTTTAGAATCCCTTCTACCCTTATGTATCTTTATTACAAAAAATTTATGATTGTTTTCATTTATATTGTTTCCTATTTTGTTATATGTAGTTATGATACTTATTTTCTTTTTCCTTCTATTATTTATTTTAATCCCATCTTTTCTCTTATTCCTTTTATTTTTTATTTTGGTTTTGATACTTTTCTTTTTGGAATTTTTACTTAGTTTGTGTGAGAAGTAGTATATTATTATTATCATTCTTTCTATTTTGTATATTGGTTTTTGCAATGGTTGATAAGTTCTTGTTTGAGTATTTATACCTGTATCTGTATCCGTGTCCATATCCTTACTTGTATTTGTATTTACATTAGTATTTTTTTCCGTATATGTGTTTATGCTTGTATTTGTATCTGTACTTGTAGATGTATTTGTGTCCGTATTCTGATATGTATTTGTATATGTATCCATATATGTATCTGTCCCCGTACATGTATATGAAGCTGTATTTGTATACTTGATCGTATACGGTCCCGGATTTATTTCTAATTCTCCGCCTACAAGTAGTAGAAGTTTATAATGTGTGGGTTTGATATTGTGTTTCATAATTTTTGATTTCTGTGTGAATTTTAGAGCTTTTATTATTTTGATGTTGTTGAGGTTGTGTTTGTTTGAAAGCATGTGTATGTCTTTTCTACTTGCTACATAGTAAATACTAGTAAGAAGATCTATGTTGTTTTGTGTAGCATGGTATACTATAGGGTGTATGTGTATTTGTCTTCTCCATTGAGTATGAGTAGTTTGTAGTAGGAGGGATTTTTTATTTTGTTTTAGGATTGCTTGTTTTTGTGTGTGGTTTTGGTGTTTTGTTTTGTACTTTTCTTTTGGTTGTGTATATTTGTCTTTGTATGTGTGTATGTGTATTATTATTTTTTGGTGGTGTGTAGTTGTCTTTGTGTATGTGTGTATAGATGTGTTTGGCTTAGTACTAGTGTTTATGTTTATATTAGTGCGTGTCCCCATTTTTATTTTAGCATACGTATGGGTATGGGTATTGGTATTAGTACTTGTATTTATATATGTATCAGTATTAGTATTGATGTACATATCAATATTTATATTCGTATTCAGATTAGTATTCGTATCCGTATTCTGATCAGTATTTATATCTGTATGCAAATCAGTATTTGTATCCGTAATTGTACATGTGTGTGTATCAGTATTCATACCAGGTATTTTTGTGCAAGATAGTATATATTTGGTATACTTTATGTATTTATTTTTAATACAACATGAGGGTAGGGTGTATGTATTGAAGTATGTGTATCCTAGGGGGTGTACGTCTGTGTATACGGCCAAGTATTTTCTTATATATTGTGCCATGTAGACTATTTTGTTCAATACCATGTATTCTACCATGTATTCTACTATGTAGGCTATCAAGTATTCTACCATGTATTCTACTATGTAGGCTATCAAGTATTCTACCATGTATTCTACTATGTAGGCTATCAAGTATTCTACCTTGTATTGTCTTCTATTGTATAATGTGTGGGTCTTGTGTATAAGAAGGGATGGTATGTGTATGATACCTTTTGTCTTGCGGTCTTCCTTCTTCACATGTTTGACGTCTCACCTTCAATTCTTGGGGTGGTCATAACTTTGGTGATGGCTTGCAAGGATGCGAGGGCCGTGCTCATTGACTCTTGGATGGTGATCATTTGGGCCTTCAACTCATCATGTTTCTTGTCCGCATATGCTTGCGTCTCTAGTCTTATTTTTTTGTTGTTTTCTTCCACCTTGGAATCCACGATGGCAATGATGTCATTCTTCGTGAGGACATTTGTTGGCTCATCAATCTTGAAGGCCTCCACGGTGTTAACAATAGCTTTGTTAACATCTAGGAATCCAAATTCCACAATTTGCTCCTTGGTCGGTGGCTCTACTCCATCAAGACTTCTTCGGTGTGGTGCAAAGTCCACGTAATGTCCTTCCATCTTGATAACTTTCCCTACAAACTTCCTATAGATTATAGGGTTGATGCAATGAACATTAGCACTACCATTGTGTCTAATCCCATCATCCCGATGGAACCAAATGTGAGTGGCATTACCCGCTCCCATGATTTTGTGAATCTCTTCACTAGTGTCAACCATGCTCATACGAATAGGTAGTGGTGATAGGGTTAAGGTAATGGCGTCCTTCTTTGCCTTACTCTCACGGTTGATGCCCTTCGATGTAGTTCCAACAATGTTCGTTGGTTGCAAAAGCTCGTGGTTGGTTGCCACTTTGTGGAGCTTGATTTTTGCCGCTTGTTGTGGGGTTGGTGCAATAATGAAGGCATGGGATTCCTCTTTGATTTTCTGCACACTTGTTACTTCAAACTCAAGCCCACGGTTAAAACCATTGTGAAGGATCTCCACAAAAAGATCATTAGCGGTCATGCCTCTAAGAGATTCACTTTTTATTTTGATAGAGAGGTTAGAGTTTCTTGATATATCATGGTATGTTTTGCAAACTTTGCCAAGAGCATATTGTTTGTCTAGTTTTAAAATGAAGGGTCTAAGACCTTTGAGAAGTCCAATGCCATCTATCTCTGGCTTATGCAAGTGCAATTTGACTACCCCCGCCCATACTCCCTTTTTCCCGGCATTCTTTAAACTCATACAAAGGATGGAGATGGGATCAATTACCTTTTTGCCGACTTCAATCTCCATGAACTTTAACCTATCAATCACCATAGCTTTGACATCATCATGCATGAGTACAAGGTTAGATAACTCAAAATGAATTGAAACATGAAAGTCTAGGGCAAGCCCCGTAGTGTCATTAACCGGGATGTCAAATGGGATTTGTGTTACATTGAGGTGCTGGCCCACGATTCCTTTTCTTGCACAAGGGTAGAGGATTTGGGGGATTCTTGGGAATGCCGGAGTTGCTAAGGAGATTTCCTTGGCCTCCATTTCTCTAATTCCTCTTGTGATCATGCTAGGTATGGATTCATCACAAGTTAGTGGCTCAAGTCCCTCCTCTTTGGCCATATCTTCCATCACTTGAAAGCCCATCCAAAATTTGAGGGAGGATGCATCTAGGTCAAGAGTGTGCATCATACCTTCATTGTTGGAACTCTTCTTTTTCTTGTTGGAAAGGGATACTTCGTCTTGGCTTGTTGTGGGGGCAATGCTCGGGGATCTTTTGTGTGTCTCACCGCTTGCTTCTACCTCCATGGCGTCTCCATACATGAGAGTGCGTCTACTACTCCACTGGTCCATACTTGTGCTGTCCTGTGAGGGGAGGTCGTATTGAAATGTTATTGGGTCGCTACAGGGATCACCTTGGTCTCTGTTGCAATCAGCAGGGTGTTTATGAGGATTAGTAGGGTCGCTGGCACGAGCAGCAAGGTCGCTGGCACAGGCAGCAGGGTCGCTGGCACGAGCAGCAGGGTCGCTGACACGGGCAGCAGGGTCGCTGGCACGAGCAGCAGGGTTGCTGGCATAATCAGCAGAGTCACTGGTACAAGCAGCAGTGACGTTAACACCAGTAGCAGGGTCACTGGCACAGTCAGTAGGGTCGCTGGTACAAACAGCAGGGTCGCTAACATCAGGAACAGGGTCGCTGGCACAAGAAATACAGTCGTTAGCACAAGGAACACAGTCGTTAGCATAAGGAACAGGGTCGTTGGAGCGATTGACAGGATCGCTGGAGCGATCAACCGGGTCGCTGGAGTGATCAACAGGGTCGCTGGAGCGATTAACAGGGTCGCTGGAGCGATCAACAGGGTTGTTGGAGCGATCAACAGGGTTGTTGGAACGATCAACAGGGCCGCTGGAGCAATCAACAAGGCCGCTGAAGTGAGCAACAGGGTCGCTGGTTTTATCAGCAAGGTCGTTAGTATAATTCGCAGAGTCGCTGGCACAATTAGTAGGGTCGTTAGTATAATCAGTAGGGTCGCTGGCACAGGTAGCAGGTTCGTTGCCTCGGGCAGCAGGGTCGCTGGCACGAGCAGTAGGGTTTGGGTGAGACTTGATAGGGTCGTAACGGATGTTAGCAGGGTCGCTATACAAATCGACGGGGTCGCTATCTGTTTTAGCTAAGTCACTACGGGTTACGGTGGGGTCTGTGGGCTGACCAGCACGGTCGCTGCAGGGATCGAGTGGGACAGTATACTGATCAGTATGGTCGTTGTCTATGGAGAGTGAGGAGAGTAGTGGGGAGGGGGTGTTCGGGGAGGAAGAGGAGAGAGGGGAGGGAAACAGAGTGAGTGAGGAGAGTAGTGGGAGGGGCAGGGAGGGGGAGATGGACAGGGGTGGGAGGGGTGGGCGGAGTGGTGAGGGCGTGGGAAGAAACAGGGGAGGGGAAGGGAGGGCTGCAGTAGGGGATAGATGGAGGTAAGGAATGCGAGTGAAGGAAGTGAGAGGAGAAGGTGTGTTGAGTGTACTCCCTGTTGTGTAGATGAGGGTTGATCCTCGGTTCGATGATGAGTTGAATCGGTTTTTGTTGTGGAGTTGTTGCACTTCACTTCCAGATGCAGTGTTGTTGCGTGCTGCGATCTTGGTGCGGGGATGACGTCGGTTGCAGATCTTTGTTGTGGAGGGGCAGCAGTCCACCTTTGTCTTCTCTGGTCTGGAGGTGCTCTCCGTTGCGTGTTGTATGTTGTTGTTGTCACCTTGTATTGTCGAATCTTTGCTGTGAGGTCCTGTTGTGCTGTAGATGGGGTTGTCGCAGATGTGTTGGCTGTTGCGTTGTATTTTCGTCCGCTCTTGTTGCCGTGTCGTTTGTTGCGGTGTTGATGGTGTGCTTCCTTGTTGTTGGAGCGAAGGTAGATTCAGATCTGGAGAAGATTTTGAGCGCTTCCGCCCGAGATCTATACACACAAGCTTATTGAAGTGTTCTGTTAGTATTATGATGTAGAGCTTTGTGCATGTGTATACATAGTGAGATTTCTGTGTACTACCTCTAGTGTGTGTGGATGTGCTGAAGTGTGTAGTGTTGCTATGGATCAGCTGAACTAGTGCAAAAAAGAGATGGAAGTGAGTAGAGATAGCCTGATATGGTGCGTTGATGTTGCCTTGGGGCAGATCTGTGAGGTATATCGTGTCTTCCTTCACTTCAGAGGTTGTTCTGCAGTGTTGTCTTTCAGATCTGATGCACAAACAACTTATACAAGCGATGTTAGATCTATTTTGTACTTTGTATGTGTTACTAAGAGAGCAAAATGATAACGTGAGTCTAACAATGATGCAATAAGGAAGAAATAAGGAGATGAGGGGGGGGTAAGAGGTGGCCTGAAGGTGATGAAGGGCGTTGATGCGATGGCAGCAACGCTGCACTCTTGACTCGTTGTTGTTCTCAATGGTGTTGACGAGGTCTGGATTGGAGAAGGGCGGTGGGACTCAAGGGGGGGGGGCGTTCAGGTTCGGTAACCCTCTCTAGATCTACTCCAGATCCTACCGTATGATGAGCTGAGAAGTACAGATCTGTGTACCAACACGTGTGTCTCCCCGCTTCAGATCTAAACACCACTCAAAAATGACTTCAGCAGCTCTTCCACGGTTCACCTTTTGCAGATCTAGTGTTCAAAACGTCCCTGCCCAACACATGTAACTGATAGCCTCCCCTCCTCTCAAATCTGAAGCACACTAGGGACATACAACGGGCCAGCAACCTCCTGTTGTTCGTGTCTCCACTCTCTGAGACTGAGTCCCTCACCCCTCCTCACCAGAAATTTCGGAGCTCTACTCAGCCATCGACTCATACCTTGCCATATAGACTCTAGGAATAAAACACCGCACTTGCGGTCGGTAGAATCCTTCCCATATCGTAGCATAGCACAACGTATTTTGATGTTGAGCAATGGAGAGATTCTCCAATGCCATAGGCATCACCGGCTTGAACAAATCCGTATGTTGCTCATACACTTGAGCCCAAGTGTCTAGATTGTCCATGTTAGCTAATACGGTGTCAGCATCTGCTTGAATGGCCTTTGGTAATACCGGATGCCTTCCAAACAACAAGAAGCAAGGAGAAAAGGCCGCCAAGGATGCTTGTATGCTAAATCGATAGCCCATGGCTATCCACGGTAATTGCAAGTTTCAATCCTGGTGATGTCCCTTCTTCAAACTATACTTCCAAAGCTCCCTTTTGATGGTTTCCACCATGCGCTCCGCCAATCCATCCGCTCCAGGGTGATCTCTTGAAGTAGTACGGTGATCAATCATCGTTTGCTCACACAACGTTTGAAACTCACCCAATATTTCTTTACCTTCGTCTGTAAGCACTTTCATTGGAGCTCCAAAGCGACTGAGAACACAATCAGGGAAAGAGTAAGCGGCTACCAACTCTATCCATTTTGAAAAGTGTTCAATTATCACTAACACGTACTTGTTGTATTGAGGTGTCATTGACAGTGGACCTGCAAAGTCCAAGCTCTACCTATAACCCAAGCCCATAATTGGTAATGGTTGCAATTGTGGCATCGGGGCGTAAAAAAAACGCTCGCACACGATCACACACCACGCACCAAGCCACCAAAGCTTGAACTTGTATTTGCATTCCTCGCCACCAATATTGAAGCTAGAGCAAGCTCTAAGTCCTCTGCACTCGAGAGTGCCCAAGGTCTTCATGCGTGTCTTTAATAAACTTGATTCTCTCCAATAGAGATGGCACAATCTTCCAGGTACCATTGGACCACACTCTCGAAATGTGAGTCCTCTCCCACACAAATTGTTTGGCTCGTTGTGAGATCCAATCTCTCTCCTTAGAGGACCACGTAGATACCACTTCTCAATTCTTCAGAAACTGCATCACGTTTGTATCTTCAAAAATGTCTTTGGTACCCCCATAATCTTCACCGCCATCCTCATCATCGTAGCTATAATAGCTTCTCCGGTGTCATCTCCAAGCATCACGAACACACTTGGAAAAAGGCTAAACAATACCAACCTGACAACGGGTGACCTCGTCCTCACCGTGCCACCTAGCACCGCTTGTTTTGGAATTGGATTGCGGCTAAGACCATCAACATCTATGCTCACCAATTTTGCTCTGTGTACAACCTTGAAATTGTATTCCATCAACATTAAGGCCCATTGCCCTAGTTTTCCTAACAGTTTATCATACTCCATCAACCACTTTAAAGGTTAAAGATCTGTAACCAACAGAAACTTGTTACCATAAAGGTAACACCGAAAATAAGCAATTGTCCATATCGCGGCCTAACATTCCCCTTCATACAAGCTATATTGAGCCTTCGTGTTGTTGTTGGACCGACTGGTGTACACGATCACAAACTCCTTCCTGTCGTCATCCATATGCGTCAATATCGTATCGATTCCAACCGCGCTCCAATCTGTATGTAGCTGGTATGTCCTTCCTGCTATTGGCCTTTGAAGTATAGGTGTTCATATCAAGCGGTCCGTCAACTCGTGGAAGGCCGCCTTTTGCTCATCTCCCCAAATCCAAGGTTGATCATTCATTGTCAACATGGTCAATGGCTTAGCAATAGCACTGAAAGTCTTCACAAACTTTCTATAGTAGTTTTACAATCCTAAGAATGCACGTAGCCTATTAACATCTCTTGGTCTAGGAATACACATGTCTACTTCAATTTTTCTACCTACCACATCCAATCTACTTAAGTATTCATGTGGCCTAAGTACTCAATGTGGTCGAAATAGAATTTGCACTTAATAGGGTGCACTTTCAAATCGTGGAGCCTTAATCTAGCAAACACTTCCATCAAGTGTAGCCTATGTTGCCTTTCATTTTTGCTAAAGACAACGATGTTGTCGATGTAAGATCTCACAAAGTCCAAGCCCAAGAATATTTGGTCCATAACCCTCTGGAATTTGGCACGCGCCTTCTTCAATCCAAATGGTAAGAACTTCGATTGGAACAACCAGTCATTTTTATCTTTGTCAATGCCCAAAATGCGGTCTTCTCCTTGTCTTCCTCTCTCAGTTGAATCTGGTGGTATCTAGTACAGAAGTCTAACGTACTAAACACTTTGGCGTAACTAATAACGTCAAAGTTCTCCTCTGGCATTGGCATGGCATAACAATCTGACTTGGTGAATTTGTTAATCCTCTTGTAGTCCCAACACATCCTCTTTTCGGTCCAATTACCGTAGATATATTTCTTGTATGGCACAACCGTCACCGATGCATACTTTCAATTCGGTGGAGCCAACACCACTAGCCCTGCAGCCACCAACTCCTCCGTACGAGCGTGTATCATCCTTTGTTCAACGTCGCTATACTTGTACGGCTTCTGGTATATTGGTGCCTTGTCCGTCAAGTTGATATTTAATTCTTGCCCCTTCAACACTCCTACCCAATGGATTCATGTATTTTAGTGGTATGTAGAGACATGAGGGAAGTGTGCAAGTTCATTTCCGGCCACGTCATCAAGGCTTCTAACACTAGCGATATTGGAAGTACATATATGTGATATTTGGTAAAGCCAAAATCTATGTATTATCCGGATAGACGGTACCTAAAAGCTAAAGTATATACAAATAGATTATCCGAATAGGTGATACTCGGATTGGTAATACGTGGACATGTAAAATCCAGAACCTAGAGGTACGCCAATAGATGGTTCCTTGATAGATGATTCTAAGCCACGTGATATCTGAATAGGAGGTACTCGAAACGTAGCATTATCCAGATATGTATAACATGGATTGGTGAAATCTGGATAGAAAATAACTGAAACCTAGATGATACTCCAATATGTGACATCGACAATTTCATGTCGTGCCACGTCATCAGGATTCTTGTCAATTTTGAAATTGGAAATGGACTACACTTGTCTATATTGTATATATGATACTAGTAGATTCTAACAAGCTGTCGTACCACAAATTTTTCGTTTTTTTTAGTTAGGTACATATAGGTATTAAAATTAGATAAGATAGCTAGGCTAGAAGGTTATTCTCACCCGGGATTAATCTTTAAGTAAGAATAGGATAGGAGGAATACGGGGCTTTTATAAAGGCCTTAATAGTAGCAAGAAGGGACCTAGAGCTATGACTTAGACTCTAGCCTAAAAACAGTCCCTTGGGCCCCAACCCCGCAAAAAGACCAAGAGGCAAGGAAGGCCATCATCCGGGCCAACCCGCACCAACCGGAATCTGGTCCGGAAGAAGGAAGGAGTCCGAATCTGGTCCGGAAGAAGGAAAGAGACCAAATCTGGCCCGGAAGAAGGAAGGAGTCCGAATCTGGCCCGGAAGAAGGAAGGAGTCCGAATCTGGCCCAGAAAATGGAGGGAGTTCGAATCTGGCCCGGAAGGTGGGGAGAAGCGGGACTGGATAGGACCAGGAAGGTTCCTAAGACGCGGGCCACCAGGCATAAAGACCATCTCCACGAGGAGGATCAACACAGCTAGTAGACGAAGAAGATCATCACAGGACGAAGAGCTACGGCGTACACGAAGAGCGCGAGGAAGATCAAGACGAAGAACTCCGGGCCAACCTTCACGAGGCGTCCAAGAGCAGCATTCACGAAGACTCCGGGCCAGCCTTCACAGGGGATTCCGGGCCAGCCTTCACAGGGGATTCCGTTCCAACCTTCACAGGGGATTCCGTTCCAGCCTTCACGAGGAGTCCGCAGCCAAGCTTCACGAGGAGTCCGCAACCAGCCTTCACGAGGAGTCCGGGCCAGCCTTCACGAGGAGTCCGCAGCCAGCCTTCACGAGGAGTCCGCAGCCAGCCTTCACGAGGAATCTGCAACCAGCATACACGAAGAAGGACGAGGAATCCAAGAACAGCATACACAAGAGCTCCGAGCCAGCCTTCACGAGGAGTCCGAGAGCAGCATACACGAAGAGTCCGAAGCCAGCAGGCGAAGGGCAGCAACGGACACGAATAGCAAGAAGAGGATCACCACAGCCACGAAGAACTCCGGGCGAGCAGTATATAAGTGAGGTGAGCAAGGCTCCGGTCAGCAGTTTATGAGTGAGGCTCCGGGCCAGCAGTTGTGAAGTTGTGAGTGATGCTCCGGGCCAGCAGTTTATAAGTGAGGCTCCGGGCCAGCAATTGTGAAGTTGTGAGTGATGCTCCGACCAGCAGTTTGTGGAGTTTGAGCAAGGCTCCGGCCAGCCAGTTTGTAAGCGAGGCTCCCACCAACGGGCTCATACTCGAGGCTCCAGGAGCACCAGCCTGAACGAGAGGAGAAGCACCAGGTAAGGAGGCTTCAGGCCAACCAAGTACACGGATACCAGCAGCCGGGTAAGGAGCCCTACCGCAGTATAAGAAGTCCGGGCCAGCCATATTTAAGGGCACCTACGGTGGGAGGGGAGCACGAGCAGTAGGACGTGAAGAGCAAGCCCCAACCCGGTTTTCGCGACTCAAGACCCTCAACATCGAATGGCCTCCAATCTGGTACCATCGGGAAAGAAGGAGATTTGCCCGGTCATTCCAAAGGATTCTCTGGAGCTCACCGAGCTCAAAGAAGATCTCCTTCGCATGGGCTGTCTCTCCCTAATGGATTTTTGTTGGAGCTTTTGGGTGGAAGCCACTGTGCAGGAGATGAGGCAAGATCTCTTGCCAGAACCCGATGGAGATAACATCCGAGCTTGCCCGAATAGGTGGACCATCGGGAGCTGGCAAGAAGTGTACGGCTTTCCACGACAAGGGGCGGGATGGACAAGTACGAAGAAGGAGGAGTATGCCAAGGGGAGGTTCGGCACTAAGGACGCCAAGAATGGGTATGCGGTACAAGATTGCACGGACCCTCGCGCCCGACGGGTCTTCGCATTTCTTGTACCTATCTTACACCCCGAGAAACCGACCCGAGTGACGGTTACTCTCGCTAACACCGTGTATGGTTCCTATCTTGGTGAGAGGGTGGTGAATTGGGCCATCATTGTGAAGGATGTGGTGATTCGGTTGGCCAAGAGCATTCACAATGTCAAGCGTGCACCCCTCTGCCCGTTTTTGATCCACATGTATCACCATTTCAAGGAGACGACTCCGGCGGAGGATATGGCGTATAGGACGCAACTAATGATGAAGAAGTTCGAAGGGACGGAGTCAGAACCCGAACCGGGGTCCGAGGGAGGAAACAGCTCATCCCAGTCAGGAGAGGAGGCTATACCACCTCCCAAACGCCAGAGACAAAGACAGGGAGGAGCCCCCTCCACCCGCACTCGTGCAGCCATCCGCGCCGCAGCCACCGGGCCGGCACAACTTGGAGGCAAGTCTTATCCAGCCTCCGAGCTACTCGAGGCCATCCGCGTATATGTGGAAGACGCGGATAGGACCTTGGGACAAGCAAGCAGCTTGGTGGGTAACCCTCCACGTGAAGGGTTGATCGCTGCGATCAAGGAGAAGGTCGGAGGAGCTGGCGATCTTCGCTTCATGGAGCAGAAGGTTAACCGACTAACGCTCGAGGTGACAAAGGTGAGGAGTCGAGCGTTGGAGGCAGAGAAAAGTTGCAAGGCGGCTCTTCTCCAAGCCAATGCCTCGGCGTCAGCGTGACAGCAAGTGGACGAAGCATTACGTTCTCCCGCAGATGTGGTACTCAAAGCCAAGACGTTCGATGCTCGATTGGAGAGGGATGACCACATTTCCAGCAAGCGGGTGATTGCCTTCGTGATGGAGCAAACCGTGAAGGTTGAGGCGGCTTATGCCAACATGCGGTTATCGGTGAGTAATCTCACTCACATTCTATCCAAGTTTGTGGAAGACTCCGACAGTTCCGGCAAGGATGAAGACTCGGGTTCGGAGACCAACCCGGAGGAGCGTCACCTCGGCGATCACGGCCCACGGAAGGAGAAGGAAGTGGTGGACCTTGACAGCCCGGATCTGCCCCCTCCATTCGTGAGCTCGAGGGTCTCGGCAGGACCATTCCCTTCCGAGGTCCACACACCGATGCAGGGCGGTTGGAAGGAACGCCCAGGGGTTGCAATAGAGCCACCACTTCCCGTACACCCTCGTCAGCTGCCACTCGGTGATTCCCCACGCACTACGCCGGTGGTGGTCCCTTTGCAGAGTGGGCTTCACATTGGGAAGACCGCAAGTGAAAGTTCCTTTTACTTGTACACTCTAGGACAGATATCCGGCCAGGATATCATCATGGGCACCCCGAGTCAGGCATCGGCCCCTCCGACACGATCCGGGCCACATCCGGGCATGACTACCGTGTCAATCACCTCAGATGGCCCAGATTCCTCCTTGCCTTTAAGGGAAACCTTGTTGAGGGCAACGATTGGCCAACCCACGCCCTCCACCGACGTGTTTGCGCCATTGGTGGCACTTGCAGCAGTCGCGTCCACCCCGACTTCAAGCCGGAGTTCCAAGAAGCGCAAGAGGAGGGAGGAGCGGAAGAGACTTGAGGATCTGGCCCGGAAGTAGGCCAAAAATTGGTTTGTAGGTCACTGTTCAGTCTGGGATTTGGCCCCCGGTTGACTTTGGTTTTGACTTGGGTTTTGTGTAATAAGTGACCTCTGGCGGTGCACGTCGTGTGTAGTGGCAGCCCCGCCACCAAGAGTAGTTATTGTCACCATTTTTAGTTAGAAGGTATCGTTTGAGTTTGGACTCTTGTGTGAGTCCTTCGCAGTATAAGAGAGGAGTCTCGTGGCGCATCTCTTCACTGCTTGATGTGTGTACTTGATTTCAGTTCAATTCTAAACCTATGCTCTCAGGAAACCTTCGACGGTTGGAGAGCTCGGATTCTATATGACTGTGAGTACCATCTCAAGTAGTCCACTCTTCAAGTCCATACTAACCGTCGAGTCATTGTTTCCTTGTTCCCTCAAGTAGATTAGTCGTGGTGGAGGGGAATAACAGGTGAAATGGTTAGTTGGGCGTGACTCTAACTCTGATCCCTTGTGATTGTTTTCTTGTTCCCTCAAGTAGATTAGTCGTGGTGGAGGGGAATAACAGGTGAGATTATAAGTGGCTAGGGGAGGACGAGGGGGGAGTGACGGGTGTGGAAGGAGTCTTGATATGTCTTGTGTGACCGGTCGGCGGAAGTATGTCATCGATTGTGAAGGTGTACTCTAGATCCCAGACGCATCAACCTTTGGTCGGATAGGTTGATCCATAGGAGCACTACACACCATCAACCCTTCGTGTTGAGGACGGAGTAGACTGGTTTGACCTAAGGGCAATAAGTCCAGACCGACTCTAACAGCTTGGATTATCTTGAGAGAAGAAAGGAGATTTAACTAACCCCTTTGAGAGGTGACCATCGGAGTAATAGAAGGAGGACTTTGTTCCCTGAAGAAAAGGAGTGGGAATCGGGTACCCGGGGCTAATAGCTAGGCGATCCCACGACATACTATTCCTATAGCTGATTCTGAGGTGAAGGAAGGACTAACAGCTCGAAGGGTGGGTACACCACGTACATGCCACAAGAGTAAGTGTTAGTCCTTAAGGCCCAAGCCTTATCTCCTCTTACGGGGGGGGAACCCAGTGACACCACAACCATCCCAAGTTAGTGAGTAGGAATGATTGGAGAAACCGTGAGGAAGAAGTAATGTTTACTAAAACTTGTTTGAGTCCGTGAACCGTCGTTCATGGTGATAAAACACCCCCCGGATACGCAAGTATCCGGATGTCTATAATGTATATGGTTGTAAAGGTCATGTAGAATCCGGGCCATGTGGAATCCGGACCATGTGGAATCCGGGCCATGTACAATCCGGGCCATGTAAAGTACTTGGGTGGGGCGGATGGTGTAATTATCGCTCACCCTTGTAATCTAAACCTTTCTCTCCTTTCTTTTGATGTATATATTGTATAGTTGACATTGAACAGATCATGGTTTGTTATTAGTCGTTGTAGTTCTCGGTGACTCTCTGTGGGAACGATTACCTTAAGGCTATCTTTGTGTTAAGATGTGAATACTTGCCAACGCGTACTACGACACAAGCCAAGAGCATGTCAAGTCTAATAAACGTATCCATTTGCAAAAAATCAAATGTACCCATTATATACATGTATATGCATGTATAAATATATCCATTATCCACTTTAGAATACGAGATATTTAATTTAAATATCCATCATTCACTTGGTATACTCCAAGTAGTATACCTCATAGTTTCAATATGTAGAAATCATGAATTTTGAATTGTATATGTAGCACTTATCTTTCTAATATGTTTGATATGTAATAGTATTACAAAACTCAATAATTTTACTACTATAAGTCAAATTCTAATGAAAGGGCACATTTGAAGGTTCCTCCTAAAGGCACATATGGAAGATTCCTTCAAAGGGCACATTTGATTCAAAAGGCACATCTAAGGAACAAAGTAATGCTTTCAAAAGGCTTTGTTCCAAAGCGTATCTTCAAGGTCCCAATTCCTACATTGAACTATGTTGAGTGTGTACGGACAATATTGTATTTTTTAAAATTGTATATGTGAATGCGGTCAAGCCTGTTCTTTCACCTTTGGATGTGCCCTTCAAAATAAATGTTTGATTTGGAGGAATTGTTTTGGATGTGCCTCTTCACTAAAATTTGACTTATGATAGAAAAAATATTGAATTTTCAAATAGAATTACATACCAAACATAAAAACGTAATAGCTACTCACACAATACTAAAATTATGATTTTTACAAACAAATCTTTAATAAATCCATCAAATTTAAGTTGATTTCTTGGAAGATTTTAGGGTGGTGGAAACTTGAGGGTAGTGAGAATTTAAGGGTAGTAAGGAGTGTCTTTGCGTTGTGGAGGACAATGAAGATCTATACTTGAACTACGGGGAAAAAGAGGATTGTTTCTTGAGGACACAAGTTTTCACTAGTCTTCTAAGAAGAAGAAGAACTCCGGTCGACGGTGATGGGGCCGGAGTGAATAAAGTGTCTGTTCGTTCCACCACTAAACCCCTATCCACTACTAGTTTTCTATATATAATAGGATTGGTTTTTGTTCGATTAAGTTTTGTCATTACACTAGACTTTTCCCTTTTACAAGCATGTGGTTATAAAATGTAGTTATAACTCAAGAATTTGGACAATCCTCGTCTTCCCTATAGATGAGGTATAAAATTGCAACATTAATAAGATTATGACTATAATTAGTATACATACCATTCTAAGGTTATGATTTCTATTTATCTTGTTAAGAGGACACAAGATTCTACTAGTTTATTATAATTAATTTTTATTTGTAATATCAAGTGTTCTAAATAAAAGTTAGGTATTATTGCTCTCAATGATGAGTGAAACGATAAAAAGCACGCAATTAAGCAATTATGCACTTAGCCAAGTGCACTGGTTGCTGGTAGAAAGCCACAAGTTATTTGCTCATAACTTCATAAAAAATCAAAATTTGGCAAAAGTTTAGTAAGTTTTTTGTCAAATTTTTTTGGTGTTTGTCATGTCATACATTGGCATCTTCATGTTCATATCAGTAATATATTTTTTACATTTGCTCCCTTTTTAAAAAAAATATATGATTTCTAATCTAGTTTACAAATCCTGCTACAAAATAATAATCATGTGCCCAAAGAGATTATAAATGTGTTATGAGTTATTATAGGATTTTAGAGTACCGCACTACAAATACAATGTGTAAGGGATACAAAAATAAATATGCAATTTCCTAAGACAATGTAAAGTACCTCACTGTATTTTATAATGCAAAAACATACATAATCAAGCAATTCAACACTATTGCTGAGGAATTCTAAAATCAAACATATCATATGGACCACCCAATATATAAATATATACCACCAACCGAACGATAGACACATCTAAAACTACATTATACTAACGTACTTGCCACCTAAACTGCGTGCATGCTCTACTATAGTATATAGCTCCTGGACTCAGAGCTCATCTTCTGGCAGAACAACTCCCTCCACGTGTCCAATGGCGCTACCTAAAATAGCGGACAGTTCATGATCCTGCACTTGGCGATCTCCCACATCTTCGATGCCAATGGACGCACACTCAACATATCGGTAATTGCCAGGAACACCCTCCCGTACATGCCTTATCCTATCATCATTGTAGAAAAAACCATCCTCTTGATTGAAGAACATCTCTCGCTCTAACGAGAAGGCCCCCTGAAATGCAATGATGTCCTCGGATACGCTAGATCTAGGAACGGAAGGCAAACCTGGTCCGGTATCACTCTGAGTACCTCCGAACGTCTCTTGTGTCTTCGATACAAGCTCTGATTGAGAAGGCATCGAAAGCTGTGGAATCCTCCTCTGCACCGATTTTTTTTAATGAATCCAATTCTTCTTCCTCCATCTCCAGCCTAGGACCATCAAATGTACGCCCCCCTCTTGCACCTGCCGCCAAACCAACATCCACTAAACCGGTATCTTGCATCCTCTCTGTAGGTGTTGCAGACGTCTCCCTAGAAGTATGACCCACCGCCCGCTGCATTGATGGAATCCTCTCTCTTGGAGGAGACTGGTTCACTCCATCTTCATCGGCGTCTGAACCACTGCGAGATGAGAAATCTTCAGTGGTACCTGAACGAGGCAATCTCTCATGTAAACCACTTCCATCTTCATTGTCGTCTTCAATCCTCACTCCACCAACCGCCTCTTCGATTTCAGGTACGATGTTGCAACCAGTACTTGTTCCACCAGTCCTCACCAACAGTTGTCCCTGGAAATGATCGGACAACTCATTGTACAGAAATGAAACTCTGTCTGTACAATCGTCAATGATGAAAACCTCAAATCCTTGGAAATCTCTTTCAAGGATTGTGGGAATGGCCATAGATATGTTACATGCCACTAAACCCCAACCACGGGGCAAGTATGAGCCCACTAGTCTTGCTAGCTCTGATGGAGATGTCTCAAGTGAATCAACTTCAGAGGGTTGGCGTGCCTCACTCCAGTGATCCAAGAATACAAGTGGAAGTGGAACGTCTCCAGAAACATAGTTCGGGCCAGGAAATGTACCCACAAGATGCTGCATACAAATCACAATATCGCCAATCGGTTGAACAACTTGCTCCAGACGCCCATTCTCTGTAAAATCGAGAGCATAGGGATTAACCGAGTTCGGACCAAATGCCCAACATCCACGTCGCATGGTACATCCCTCTGGAAACTTCACCTTCGTGAAAAACTTTTCGTTGGCATACACGGCCGATGGTAACAAGAAGATGACGTTCCATCGTTCAATATTTGCCATCCATAATGCCAGCTGTGCAAAAGC
The DNA here is from genome assembly GCA_963971425.1 of Bryoerythrophyllum caledonicum. Lineage (NCBI taxonomy): Eukaryota > Viridiplantae > Streptophyta > Bryopsida > Pottiales > Pottiaceae > Bryoerythrophyllum > Bryoerythrophyllum caledonicum. The sequence continues at coordinate 14,178,372 of OZ020520.1, read as the reverse complement.
TGCTGATAACTGGGCGTCTCCGCAATGACCATCTCCATGCCTCCCTCCGCCACGTCGACAATCAATCACCGACAAACATGGTTTCCCCAGCTCTATGTAGTCGGTGCGGAATAACCCTCTTTTACACCGAGCCGGAAGAAGATTCTTTGTGTCGCCCTGGCCTGGCCGCTTGACTTCCATCGACTATTCCCAATTAGCAATTCTATGTTTTCCCACATCCACGGACAGTCCAATGTATCCACGCCCCTCTGCTGCAATGCCATCATAATGAAACCTGATGGAAGGGAGGATAAGGTAGCCTATGTCTTCCAATTTAGACACCTTCCCCCGCACAGGAGCAGTCCAAGCTTTTTTCGTGGTAGTATTCAAAAGCTTCCCAAAGGTATCAGTTGTGCGTTACTCCTCGAAAAATACTTCCCTACACGGATACAAAAGAACTCCCCCATGGAATCAGGTGTACTTTCTTTATTCTCCACCATCAACCAACGGATGGAATTCATCACAACTTCTCGTCTCTGATATCGGTCACAAACACCGGCAATCGTACGAGGATGTGGATTCGGGTCTTTGACACCGTCAAAGTAGTATGCTTGACGAGGTCTTACTCCATCCTCCCTCACCGGCTTCGCTGCAGCAGACTTTGTCAACCAAGACAATATGGAATCAGAACCCTACCTAACGGCCTCAACCAATTCTGGGTCATCTCCTTTTTTGTTGGTCGTACGTCCACATTTGGACCCAGCTCTTTCTTCCTTGCCATGTCCTTCTACTTGTCCTCTTCTTCCTTGCTGTAAAAGAGAATGTCATCTTCGTAGTCCTTGCATACTTGAATGATAGCTTCGAAGTAGTCATTGCTCGGATTCCATGCATGATTGGTCTGATCCTCCATGTTTTTGGCCAACCTCTAGACCGTGACAACTCCATCCCCCTTGGGCAACTTATGCACTACACTTGCTGCACTCACCAAAGCAACAGCCCTATGTGCATCGTCCGCACGTAGTGTGCTGTCAGGCCTCCCGTACAGATCCCAAATCTGACTGAGCTTCCTCAAATCCTCCTCCATGGTAGAAAATGATTGTCTATGGAACTCCGCCACCTTGATCCGCGCAGTCCTCTCAATGTAAAAACGACGATCATCATACACCACAAAAAATGCCTCCCGCCGCTCGAACGTGTCCATGTACTCATTTAAAGGCATAGTATCATCTCTCCACTACTGCTGTGCAAACTTACAAGCTCCTACTATGTGTTGCCCATCCACCGGTTCCCAAATGATATGATCTTGAAGCCAAGAATATTGGGATCCCATGGCACCATGTGTAGAAGCACTCATGTGTGCAATGAACATGCACTCAAACTCTCGTGCGGTTCCTACCAACGGAAATGGAAGCTCCTCCTTCTCGACGACACCATCATCGGTGGTAGTATGCACGATGTATCTGATCGGTCGAAGTACCAATTTATTCACCCGAGTCGTGGATTCAGGGTCTCTTAAGCGATTAAATACTTCTTTGACCCTCTTCTGTGATAAAACCTCGTGGTTCGTTTCCGGATTCTCCAGAGAGATAGTGCCGTCTATGTGTGCCTTAAACACAAAATTCCCCCACACTAATCCTTTTGCAATCTCCTCCATTGTAGGCACTAGTGCTTTTAAATACTTTGAAGTTGGAACATCGTGTGGTATCTCCGCATTGTCTTCAAAATCCTCTAATATACTGTCTGGAAGGTTGTGAAAATCTTCTTTATCCTGCGCCATGGCTGACAGATCAACTAAATCTCCCGGTGTATATGTAGGGGCCCTACGATGACCATCAGACGTCGTGGGTCCTGACTCAGGAACTCTGCCACCCGATCTTGCACATCTCCCATTCAACCTCTACGCGCTTGGATCCAAACTTGATGGGCCTTCTCCTGAACCAGAAACTACATCACTCTCAACACGCCGTGGCCTCTTTCTAGGACGTCTACTCGTTAATGGAGGATTTGGTAATGTCTGTACCTCAAAAGTTGTGGTGGGATGTTGGCCTCCACTTCCCCTCCCCCCCTCCAATGGTCGCCAATCCAGTTGCAACGGCTCAGAAAGAATTCGATAAACTTCTGTTTCTTCTAGTTCCGCTGGTGGGACTTGAGTTGTCGCACGTGATGGGTCTCTCTCCCGAAATGCCTCATATCTAATATGTTCCTCCATAATCCTTTTAGCCTTCAGCACCATCTCCGGTGATAACGCTAAATAGGCTAAGACGTTGTTGTGTCCAGCAGTACGTACCGCAAGAGAGATGTTCAACCAAAACGTCTGCAATGATCTGAGGAATTTCACTTGACCTGGATTTTGAAGAAGATTCAAAGGGACAGGTGCAAGAAGCAACTTCTTCGAAAGTGAAGTCTTCACCTCCGATTGACCAGGACCTACTGCGCAAGTAACATATACCATATCATCACGTTGAAGAGTGATTGCCTGGATGTTGCCAAAACTCTTCCCCAAAGCCGATTTACGCTTCCCCAACTCAAAGGGATATTCCGTCACCCACAAGAAGGCGTTCGACTCATCTACTTCCGCGATTCACCAACCGTGGCTCTCCCAAATTTTGTCAATATTTGGTGGTGCCATAATGCAACACTCAAAAACCTGTATATCATTAGAAAACGATAGTCACTATTAGTATGGAATAAGAATTTTTGTACCACCACTCATTGCACATTTTTTTAATATGCTACACCCCTTGTGTACCTCTAAAAACTTTTGCACTACACAAGATCTAAATCCAATACCATCGTGTTAGGCATGTTCTTAGTTCTTTGGTGAAATAGCATATTAATCCAAGTCAATTATTTTCAGACATTGTCACACATTTTCGAGGAGAGTGCCAAAAAACTTCTACCTTTCCACATAAAACTTTGAGAACTTCGTATGATTCACTTTTGATTTTGCCTACAACATTATGCAATGTAAAACTTCTCATTGACCATTTGGATTCTCATTTCAAACAATATCAAGTTCACAAAAAAACATAACGTGAATTGAGAATTTTTGAACCTCCACTCATTGCACATTTTTTTTTTAATATGCTACACCCCTTGTGTACCTCTAAAAACTTTTGCACTACACAAGATCTAAATCCAATACCATCGTGTTAAGCATGTTCTTAGTTCTTTGGTGAAATAGCATATTAATCCAAGTCAATTAGTTTCAATCATTGTCACACATTTTTGAGGAGAGTACCAAAAAACTTCTACCTTTCCACATAAAACTTTGAGATCTTTGTATGATTCACTTTTGATTTTTCCTATGGCATTATGTGATGTAAACCTTCGTATTGACCATTAGGATTCTCATTTCAAACGATATCAAGTTCACAAAAAAACATAACGTGAATTGAGAATTTTTGAACCCCCATTCATTGCACAATTTTTTTGAATATGCTACATCCCTTTTCTAACTCTAAAAATTGGTATATAGCAAAGTAACATCATGCTTAAAATTATGGTAATTAATTTGAGACCTTTTATAGTGCAAAAATGTGACACCAATTGAAGTCAAAGTCTGCTGATCCAGAAAACGCAGTGAAGAAAATGAGCCTTTTCACTACTTCAAACATTATAATCTTTCAATCCGTGCGGTGAAAATTTATGAAAGTTTTTGGTTGAGATGTTCTCAACATCATTTATGAACCAAGGTACATTGGGTATCAATAGCGAGGGTATCACCACCAGGGTATGAGTTTATAGGTACCATTTCCAAGTTATCAACCGAGGTATCTAATTCGGGTATCAATTAGGGTTTGATATTAGGGTTTTGGAAATGTGGGTATCAATCCTTTGCAATAGAGGATATCAATCCTTTGCAATGTTGGGTTGTCCTACGAGGGATGTGCGCTTGCAATAGTTTGAGGGAGGCTGTGAGTGTTAGAGAAGGTTTGGAGGAGGGGTTTGAGAGAAGGACTTGTGAGGGTGAGGAGAGTAGAGGTGTGCGGGAGAGGAATGGAGGGGAGTTGTGAGGGACAGAAGTTGAGGGCGACTAGGGTTTGGGAGAAAGAAGGAGAGAAGTTTGGGAGGTGTGAGAGATGAACATGTGAGTGATTGGGAGGTGTGAGAGATGGCGCTTGCGCTGCGCCTACGAGCGCCCGCGCCGCGTCTGGGCTAGGCTGCGAGCGCCCGAGCCGCGTCT